>CAWVRF010000992.1:0-82000 GCA_963932465.1 Maratus speciosus | reverse complement strand
ACACACTGAATTTTCTATAACGAACATTCTATACTAAGCCTCAATAACACCAAAAATTTCATGGAAATCAGAGTATATTCAGTATAATTAGAGCATGGACGGGCAGACGAAAGACAGACAAACTGAATTCATAAACACTTTTCAATTATGTTGGAAAGTGTTAATAAAAAACAGAATTGGTTCGATGGAAACGATTGAAGCTTACCCATACAAATCCAGATATGATGATTAGCTTGATATGAAATAGTCCAACTCCTGCCATGACAGTGGCTTCTTCCGCCGAAATTTTCTCATCTGCAAATGTTATTTAAATATTACATCTTTTACCATAATAAACTTCATCGAATACTACATGGAAAGTATTTTAGAAGGAAATGATTAGCAGTTACAATTCTTTATAATTATTACTAGCTGACATACTCAACGTTGTCTGGGCCTGAGATCAAAAAATCAAATTGGTAATAACAAAAAAATAATAATAATGAATAAAATAAATAACAGAGAAGAAAATTTATTACATTAAAAGACGGCCAAAAAAGAAAAAAAAATCTATAAAACTTTAAAATGCCACACCGTTAGCTCTTATCAGTTTTAACCCGCTTTTTGTGTCGAAAACTGGACTCTTTTTAGCAAAATTGACTTTTATATATTAGTGGCATTTTAATTATAAACTGCACATATTAAAATTATTAAATATTTAGTTAGTTTTAAATTAATTATTTTTTCAATAATGAAGGCATTAACATTGGAAAATCAATTAGATGAAGCTGCTGGTGATTTGTAGTCATAACTGCAAATATGTCAGCTAAATTTGAAATGAATGTGAAATTAATTAACAAATATTACGTAAAATTACGTAGCAGTTGTAATTTAGAATTTGGGGCATTCTCAAAATCTTTTGACTTTCATGTCTCTGAATAATAATTTTTATTTTAATATACTTTTTTATGTTTTTTTTTTATTTATTTAATATACTGGGGAACATCCCATTACATTATTGCATAACAATATTAACGAGATAAATAAGTTTTGGACGATGTTGGGAGTCCAAATACCAGGAAAACTCCTATACCGTCGCATGTCACTGATGCTGATTTTTAAGTTTAGAGCTGTCTGTATAAAATTGTTTCAATAAAAGTAATTCGATGTAATTTTTTTAAAAAACTGGAACTATTGTTTTATATAAATATGTAGCTAAAAATTAACCTGCATACGTTTTTAGGGTTGCTATTATTTTTTAAACTCTGTCCCTGGGTTTTAGATTCCTCACCATCCCTCTTCTAAAATTAGACAGAAAATCAATTCCGATGCAGCCACAGAATTTTTTTCAAGTTTTTTCTGATGCAGAAGTATGCTAGAGAAATAATGTCTAAAATTCTTTGGCAGGAAATTGACTGTAGAATTTAAATCAGCATTTAAATAGCAATTTCAAACATCGTGGCTTTATTGGTAGTCTCACCGTCCCCAAGGTTTCTTCCTGCACTTTTCGAGGTAAATTTTTAAGAAAATCTAATTTAATCCAACGTAACTGTTTCTAAAAATCAATGAACATTGTGGCTATCACTTAGTCTTAACATGATTTTCCTAAAAATAGGTGGTAATTTTCCTTACCGTCCCTTTTTTTACCATTTCGTCCCTTTTTTTCCAATACCATCCCCTTTTTTTTACCTTACCGTCCTTTTTTTACACCACTTTAAGACAATGTTATACAAAAATTCTGTATTAAAAATACTACATTGTTATTATTTCTTATTTGAATGTCCTGTGGGTAACATGCAAATTCATTATAAGTAAAAATTTAGAAGAAAATAAAAAGTTATAGGGGTAAAATTGTAAGTAAAATTAAACTCGCAAGTTTAACTTAAACCTCAGTTTAATAAAAAGATTTTCGCTGCTGACCATTCTTTCTTTATTTTGAATCATTAAGGCATTCGTCTATCAGATTAAAATGTTATTTTAGCAAGTTTAATTTTGTCATATTTTTCCCCCAAAAGTCAAAAGATTGTGAGAATGCCCTATTTACAAAGTTTTTCACTCATTTCACCTTTATAAATTTCGAATAACAATTTTAAAAAACATCATTAGGGAGCATTATAAACAGTTCTGTGTGTGCATTTGCATCTTAAAAGTAGCACCCAAGTTAAATTGAAAGTTTGTATCCTTAACAATTATTTAGAAATAATAATTTAGAACGCCTTTAAAAATCACCTTTAACTCTTTTAGGGGGTCTTGAACTTTTCAAAAGAGGCGAAAATCAACAAAATAATTAAAAGTTTGAATTTGTGTATTTTTAAAATCTTTTTATGTATAACAATAAAATTTTGACTATTAATTAAACAGATTATATTTTTTAATATACTACCCAGCAAAGAGGAAATTGCTGGCCAGCAGCAAGATAGGTGCTGGCAATGATGGAAAAGTACTGGCTAATGGTCTACCACTGCATGACCATGACCACTGCTGGACAGGTTCAGTCAACTTTGCTGTTGGAAATCATCAGATAAAATTCTGGTGGGCTTCCGTTTTTATCTCATGCGCTGGCCCACCACTACATAGAAGTGCACGAACTTTTGCAGTATTATTGCTGGGAACCCTTACGCTAGGTGGCGTTGCGAATATCGAAGACATTGAGTATTTGAACACAAATCTGAAATGATTATTTTAACACAATTTAAGCTATGAAGCTAATTTTTTTTTTGAAACTGTAAATAATATAGCACCACTGCCACCAACAAAATAACTAAGTAAATGAATAAATAAATAAATTCTTTATTTCAACGCACTTTTTTTTCTCCTTAAATCTGGTTTTACTAAGTTACAAAGGATTTCGGTTTTCATAATTTACACAGTTAAGAATCACTAATAAAAAAAAGCGTATAAAATATCCCTCGCAGCATGCGACATTTCTATTTCCACTAGACTTCTGTTCTAACGTTCTTCAGAACCTGTTCTAGCGTCCTCAGAGCCGTTCTGATTGGCTGGCCCGATTCAGATGAAGTGGCTAAACGTCCAAGCACCGTTTGCATATATTCGGATGTTTGTTTTCAGCTATTTCGTTACTGATGCTACATAAGTTTGATTTGAATAAATTATTTTCCATTTTTAAATGATGAAACTGCTATTTTCTACTTGAAAGTATTCAAAAATACCTGCATAAAACAAACTTCCATCATTTCCAAACTAAAACTGTTTTTTTTTTTGTTTTTTTTTTTTTTTTTTCAAACCTTTTAAGATTAAGACTGTTTCATAATTTTAAAAATGTTATTTCTATTAAAAATTATAAAATAAAATATATAATTTATATTAAAAACGCTTGTCACTTATAAAACACTGCAATTGCAGGGAATTTGCATATCTAAACCATGAAAAAAATATAAAACCAGGGTTATTTTTTATTTTTTTATTTTTGTAACCCTGATACTAAAAATAACCCTGAAAAGTATTCTTTTTTTAGCACTGAATATGGAATTTTTAAATATGTTTCATGGATGTATAGGAAGATTCAGTTGCAAATTCAGGGGACAGTTAGAAGGTATTCACACCCCCCCCCCCCCCCAAAAAAAAAGAAAAAAGTTTCTGATTTTATATTTTTTCATGATTTAGATATGCAAATTCTCCCTGCAACTGCAACGTTTTATAAGTAAAAATGCGTTTTTATTATAAATTATAAATTTTTTAATAATTTTTAATATAAATAACATTCAAAATTTATGAAACAGTCTTTATGACTCTATCTTAAAAGGTTTTGAAAAAAAATGGTTTTAGTATGGAAATGACGGAGGTTTGTTTTATACAGGTATTTTTGAATACTTTCAAGTAGAAAATAGCAGTTTCATCATCCAAAAATGAAAAATAATTTATTCAAATCAAACTTATCTAGCATCAGAAACGAAATAGCTGAAAACAAATATCCGAATATGTGCAAACGATGCTCGGGCGTATGGACACTTCATCTGGAGCTGGCCAGCCAATCAGAACGGCTCTGAAGGACGCTAGAACAGAAGTCTAGTGGAATTAGAAATGTCGCTCATAGCATGCATGGTAACGGTGACGTCGTTGTGACGTCACTGTAAGTCACCGTGGTCACGTCACATCTGTGCCCAAAATGCCACGACTCAGTGATGTCACATTGTGACTGAGATGTGAACTTCTTAGAAAAACTTTTAAAAATTACGAATATTCTTTAAAACATGTTATTTACTGTAAAATTATATTTTTCTGGCAATAAAAAAAAAATTGTGACGTCACTGTTATGTCACTGCTATGTAACGTACGTCACGTCACATATGTGACAAAAAAAACACCATATTGTAAGTCACAGTGTGACAAAAATATGAACTTCAAAAATCTTTGAAAATGAAGAGAAATATTTTAAACAGTCACGAGTTACAGCGGCATAAGGAATGAAAATATATTAGTGGATAGCAAATGGTAAATTCTGTCACTAAAGGGGAGGGGGGGGGGGCATAATAAATAAAGTGCACAATACAAGCATTAATAAACTAAATTTCCAGGCTATATTTTATCAATTTGATATCTAAGACAGTGAATGTATACTTTTTCATGATTTCAATTTTATCTAGCATTTGGATAATATATTTAGAATTAGGAATATTAAATTTATACACTTTACATATTTAGTTTGCTGTGAAGAAATTTATTTATTTATTTATTTTTTTACCGACCAGTATTATTCGAAACACTTCTGTGGTTTCAAACTAAAAATTTTCTATTACAGTTAAAGCTGCACCTTTTAATGAGCACGTAGAAAGAGTCTTCAGAGTTTAGTCATATATGCATTTCTTGTTTTAGAATATTTTTATAATTTGTATTCAAGTCATAAATTCTACTTCTTTCAGACTTTTTAAATAAAATTAGAATTTTCCGAAAATAAAAGAAATATACAAAATTTGTGCAAAACAAACTTTATTTAAAAAAAAGAAAAAAAAAGGGGGGGGGGTCGTTATTACCATTAAATTTATTTTTACACCTTTTAAAAATTTAAACAATGCTTTATCTAATAAACTCTAATTATGAATATTATTATTATAATTATTTAGAAAAAAGGAACTTTACAATACATTTTAACTTGAATTATTTGGTACGGATAAAAAGAAAAGATTAAATACATTGGACATTTCTTCAAATACAAAATTTTAATTAACCATACTTTCAGAAAATTACTGCGCATTCAAGTTTCATACCTCTTGCATATAAAACAAATAATCTGTAATAGACCATCTGCTTGAAAATCGTCTGCCCAAAGAAAAATAAATATGAGAAGACGCGGGAAATATTTCTCTGTTTTTAGAACATCACCACGTCTACAACACTTTAAGATAAGGAAATGACCATTTTAGGATACACGGATATTAATGGAACGTATATGTAAGTCTTATTTAATTTAAATATTTTATTCCTGATTTGTATATTATGAGTTAAATAGTTTTATGTTATATTTGTAAGCGACTGATCTTTAACTGTCAGAAGCGATATTTTCCAATTTGATAACTGTAAAGAAAAATATTATGATACGCGTTTTTATGTTTCTATGTTACACGTTTATGATACGCGTAATTATTGGCTCTAAAAGTAAAATATTATATTTAAGCATTGAAATAAAGTGTTTTTCATGCCTGATAGGAAGTTATAGATTAAACTGCTTTAGTATATATTTTTTAAAAGTTCATATAATACAGGATACATAATATAGGACACAAGCTGAAAAGTTCTTATGACTTCGGTTTGTCTCTCCGTCTGTCCGTCTAGCAGTCTGTCCGCACTCTAACTCTCGAAAATATACTCGGATTGCCCTGAAATTTTTGGATGTTATTGACGTTTACCATAGCACGGTACCTATTTGTAGTGAAGTTTGTAGCATGCTTTGTTCATTTACAGGGACAGCCACAAGTTTTCCGTTACATTACGGCCTATGAGAAAAAATCGTTTCAAATGATTTTTAATGATTTTACGCACGCTTTCAAGCAGAATAAAATTTATATGCATTTATGAAGTGCACTAAAATATGCATTCTGTTGACTATGCGATGCAAAGAATAGTTATTGTTCATTTACAGGGCTAAAAAGGGAATTCAAATACATAATGATATAGGGGTGGAGGGAATTTTTTGCGGCATACTTTAATTATGTTAATCTATTTCATATATAATGAAATTGATGTATGTCACTGAGGTTTACATACTATAAATTATTTCATGTATAATACGAATAATACGTATATAGCATTTACAGGGACACACAAAATATTTCAGATACTATATTGTATCCGAAGTACTGTTCATTAGCGATGATTGCTGAAAATGTATTTTTAATTATGATGCGCTTTTATGATTCACTATATTTATGCATAGTCTATGGTGTATATAAATGCTATAATTCCTATACAAGGCTACACAAAAGTATTCGTAAGGATTACTGGGTATGATTGTAAATTGCTTAAAGGTGGTTTTTAAATGAATTATGCTTTTTTTCGCTGAACTGCATTTAATTTACCAAGAAATGTTTGTAGAATATAGATAAAATGATATACAGGGTCACGTAAAGAATTGGATACATGGCCGTTTATATATTATAATATCTGGAAATGTGATTTCAGCAGTTTTAAGAGTGTCTTAGTTTGAATTAAATTTTAACTAAATAGTGGCGTGTAATAAAGATTCTAGGTAAACCACAGGGTTGTACAAAAGTATTCAAATATGTTTCCATACATTAGTATAAATTGCTGAAAAAGAATTTCAAACTGTTAGGCGTTTTCTTGCTAAACTAAATTTTTCCATTATATAGTATATATACACTTAAAAAAATGGGTACTCAAAATTGAGTAAAAAGTACTCAATTTTAAATGCGTCACATACTCAAAATAGCTCCGATCCAAATGTACTCAAAGTTGAGAAACACATGTACTCATTTTTTATTCCATGGTTGTGATCAAACATGAATCGTTATGTACTGATCCCCCCCCCCCCCCAAAAAAAAAACCTAAAATTTAAAGAAAAAATGTACTGACATTTATTTCCCGTTCTTAACAAGAAATGTTTTATTGATTATTTATTAAGAAAAATAGCAAAATTCTTAACAAGATACTCAAATCGAATATTTTTATGACAAGAGCATTATTTCCAAGCACTTTTAAATTATTTTTAAAATGCTGTGTATAATTTAATATTTACATTAATAAACATCATTTATGCCGCCATAAATGAATTGAACCATTACAGGGTACAAAACTATCCGTTTGTTTGGGTTTGATAACATGTGATGTTTCAAAATAGAGAAAGCATAGGTTCATTTTTGATCCAAAAATATTCAATTCGATATGAGTACGTCGGTTTACTCATTTTTGAGTACTTAATTTTTTTTAGTGTATCAACCTACAGATCAAATACAGGGCTGTTCAAAAGAATTGGAAAACATATTTGGCTATGGACGGTAACTGCTGAAATCAGTTTTTCAAATGTTTTATGCGTTTTCTAAAATGTTTACTTAGCTATCTTATTTACGTCATTTCCTTAAATTACGATGTCTTGTTAAAGCATTCAGAAAGTGTTGGAAAGTATTTTATAATCTATGCTTAACGCATGATTTTTCTTACTCGTTTTTTTTCTATTTCCCAGATCAGTCTTTTCGTATAAAACATACCAAATCTATTTAGCTCATATTCACAAAATACAATATACACGCGAATAAAAAATTTAAATAAATATCGCTTATCATGCCGCTCTATAAATAATAGTTGTATTAATATCCGTTAGTCTCCATGTTCGTATTTAATAAAGCAATGACAAATCACAACAAATTAAAAAACTTACACATTCTAAATATCAAGCTTGAACTCAATATCAAGCATAGAACTTAACTAGGACTTCCCTCAGAGGGATTAGTCTGAGCGATATTGCTGAGAACATAGATTTAATAATAACATGTGGAAGCAAAGAAAGTGAGATGTTATCTTTAATTGTCCATATACTGCGATAAATTGAAATGATGAAAATAAACGAATCGTAGAATTACAAAATCTTATATATAAATTCGTATACACTGTTTAAAAAAATGGGAAATCAAACCATGCAAGACAGCCATGCATGGATATAAAGTTGAAAGTACGCAATATATTAAAAGTAAAATATAAAATGAAATATTAAATCATCTTATATCGGAATTTTAACTGTATAAAATGTTCTCAAGAGCATAATCAGACGCTCCGGACCAATTTGAGTAACTTTAAATGACAAATATATGATGTTTAAAAAGAATGGACTATACTTTATATGGTGTGTGCTCCCCCGGAATAGTTAATATTGTACAATATCTGTTTTCCACGGATGGAATGAGGTTGTCGATAACAGTTAAGGAATACTCTCCTCAAAATCTGATATAGTATCAAAGTACCGAACACATCAACAGTGGCATGCAATGCTTCGTTAGGGTATGTTTTAGATATGTTCGATCGGCTCTAAATGATGAGTGTATGCTGGTCACTACATACGCTGTATTGTTTTGTTTTCAAACATATTTTGCACAAGTTGAGCTGTATTTAGCATGTATTAAATAAAAGAAATTGGCAATGATTGCAACATAAAGTATGACACAAGACCTGAATATATCGTCTGCATTACTTTTGAGCTGTCAAAGTGTCATTTGAAGTAATTTACAAATCCATACATATTTATTCAGCAAATCATGCAAGCTAACATACGCTAATATGAACCCGATTATGAAATTTCACCAGAATAAGTTAATATATAAAAAATCTACTAATGATAATTGAGAATATGACCTTATGATAAAATGTCTAGAAAAATAAATCAGATAAAAAATTCATACCACATTTAAAACGGCACTTCCCTCTGTTAGTGACCTTGGCGAGAGAGAGAAAAGCCTAGAGAAGGAACACTTTAACAAGTACTTTCGGGCAACCTACTCACTGTTTCATACAGGTCTTTATTCAATATTTACACAATTTATTTAATGCTAGGTGGGTGGGTATCTATCAGTTTTGTTGCATTTAAATTGCATGTTTTGCGGAGGAAATGCAGCATTATGAAATCTTTAAAGTAGCTATACCTAATAATTCCAAATTAATGGTAATTGAGATCGCTTTCCGTTCATTTCATCTTTTTAAATTTTAAATTTTTTAGAAATCATTCATAGAGACAATTGTATATTTTAAAACTAACCGGAAGCAAAATTTCAAGATTTTGGGCTCAGCAGTAGCACAGAAATAGAAAATTTTCGAAAGTTTTTTGTTTCTGCACTGTTTTATATAGCGACATTTTCAGAAATTGTTCTATTGCGAGAATTTACGTCATGATAAATACAGCCATGTCAATTTTCATGTTTATATTCCTAACAATTCCATGTACTTCGTTACTTAGATCATCTTTAGATCTTTTTCCGCTTTGTTTCGTCTTTCGATTTTTTAGAATTTGTTCTACAACGAGCATTTACATCTTATAAATTACTACTATGCCAAAGTTCTAGTTTCTAACCCCAAAAGTATCCCAAAAATTTCAGTATTCCAAATAAATCATAGTTTAGAGCCTTTCTAGAAATTTTTACGTTTATCCGTCAAATTGAACCTTTTAGAGAGCGTTCATTACGAGTATTTACATCTTAAAAGTAACTACCGCACCAAATTTAAAGTTTCTAACCCAATCAATATCGCAGAAATCGCAATTTTAGAACTTTCTTTCTCCTAGAGCGATGTAGGTTCTTGCACTGACATAAAATACAGTCTTTTTTTCGGAGCAGAGATGGCCACCAACATTTTTTTAAGTTGGCTATGTAGTTTCAGAGATAACACCTCACAAACGTACAAGCATTAATAATGTTATACACTTTATAATATTATAACGTTTTATAGTATTAGCATTAGATGTACAGTTACAAAAGTCATTTATATGTTACAAACTAAAGTGCTCGGCGTTGCCCAGAATTTGAAGGATGTTTGTTCTGAAAAATCAATTTCAAAATTTAACATACAACACAAAACAAACATTAAAAAAATCCGTCGAAATGTTGTATGAATGAATCATATGAAAACGCTATATAAAAATGTATAAATTTATATTACAGAAGCAAAAGAATACGGCTATAAATTAACTTATTTCAATTTATAATTGGAGCAATAATGCTAAAATACGCCAATATTTCCCTAATCGGTTTTTATCATGCTTCAATACATTTTTCACACTCATATGACGTTATACTATATCCACCACGTCCTTTATATTTGCAATATGACGTAATATTTTCCTCTTTTACGTGGAAACCTTGAAATAGAAAAGTTATGAAGTTATATTCACTTCCATTTAAATTCGTCAAACTATTTATTTCATTTTCATTTTTCACGTGAATATCTTGCAATAGAAAAGTTATGACGTAATATTCACCTTTTTTTTAATTCGGCAAACTATTTATTTCATTTTTCAAGTGGAAATCTTGCAGTAGAAAATTAATTGTTGTAGTAATAATTTTATTGTGTTTTTTATATTGTTGGCAGCTGCTATAACGAAAAATGTTTAAATCTGATAAGAAATTGCTGTTAAATTGGTGGTTTTTTATTAATAAAAAAGTAACTATAATTATTTCGATTCCGGATTACTTTAGTTGCCTCGGCCATGTTTTAATACACATGTACGTATCTTTTCACAATTTTGGCTTCCAAATTGTGGATTTTTATAGAATTACAAACAGACAGATAGACAAGTGTTCATTTTTTATGTATCTCTCTATTCTAAAAGAAGTAACTAACGCTGTCACCGCCGCCGCCGGTTTTGAATTTTTTGTGACCGGAGGTCTTTCTTCGTTAATATTAAGAAAACTATTGCATACAAAAATATGAAAACCGGTGGTATTATTGAGAAATCTTTGATCAACAGGTTGATGCATACAGTTTTCAAATCGAAGAATTATTTTAAGAGATATTTAATGCTAAAGTTGGACAAAATCGTTCCATTAAAAAAGTTTTAATAGGAGCAAAAATTATACATGGGAATTTAATCATTTTTAGATCATTTTATTCAATAGAAGATCCCGGTGTACAGATTCCATTAATTTTTTTAATTTGACTCATATTTTGAGGTTTTAGTTCTATTTGAAATTCAAATATTCATCATTTCGACAGATAATTTTTACATATTTTAGAAAATGGTATTAAATTAAACTGTTGCCAACTGTATAAACAGCGCAAACAATAATGTTTGCTTCAAATAAAAAAAATATTTACACGTTACTATTATAAACAGAAAAAAACCTTCAAATTAGAATTGAATAATTAGGTATAAAAAGCAGGCACTTATTGGAAATTACGCCATAAAAACTATATTTACATGTGAATTTTAAAAGAGAAAGGATATTGTAAAATAAATTCATTAACATGCTTTAGAAGTCTTAAATAGAAGAAATTACGTCACATTACACTTATTATGCAAAATGAACAAAAAATAATATTGC
This sequence comes from Maratus speciosus, assembly GCA_963932465.1. Classification (NCBI taxonomy): domain Eukaryota; kingdom Metazoa; phylum Arthropoda; class Arachnida; order Araneae; family Salticidae; genus Maratus; species Maratus speciosus. The sequence goes on along the minus strand of CAWVRF010000992.1, from coordinate 70,526 downwards.
AAAACAGTTTAATTTTAAAAATTGTGCGAGACAAAATATTAGAGGTTAAATATTAGACTTTTTGAAAATTTTATTATTTGTCGTTTGATGTGAGGTGTTCAGCTATAAGTATGAAAAATTTCATGTCTCCAACTTAATTAAGGGCTGAGTTAGAAAAATTGCTTGAAATACACAAGTTAGAGACCAGAGGATTAAATATTAGACTTTTTCAAAATTTTATTATTTGTCGTTTGATGTGAAGTGTTCAGCTATAAGTATGCAAAATTTCATGTCTCCAACTTAATTAGGGGCTGAGTTAGAAAAAATGCTTAAAATACAGAAGTTAGAGACTGGGGGGTTAAATATGACTTTTTCAAAATTTTATGATTTGTCGTGTTATCGCAAGTGTTCAGCTATAAATATGCAAACTTTCAAGTCTCCAACTTAATTAGGGGATGAGTTAGAAAAATTGTTTAAATACATAAGTTAGAGCCCAGAGGGTTAAATATTAGACCTTTTTCAAAATTTTATTATTTGTCGTTTGGTGTGAGGTGTTCAGCTATAAGTATGCAAAATTTCATGTCTCCAACTTAATTAGGGGTTGAGTTAGAAAAATTGCTTAAAATACACAAGTTAGAGCCCAGAGGGTTAAATAATAGACTTTTTCAAAATTTTATTATTTGTCCTTTGATGTGAGGTGTTCTGCTATAAGTGTGCAAAATTTCATGTCTCCAACTTAATTAGGGGCTGAGTTAGAAAAATTGTTTGTCGTATTTGATTAAAGATTATTTCATAAAATATCATCGGAATTGTTTTTGATTAATACAATCAGTTTGAGTAAAGAGCTTGTTTTAACCGCATAAACGAATTTTCCAGAATTAATGACCTAACTGCATAGTTTCCTGATACCGGAATATGCCAAATTTTGTGAAATACGTTAGAGCCGTTTTCGATATATAGGAGTTTTTGCAGTACTGAGTCTGTTTTAACCTATCAAAACAAATTTTATCGCATTCGAGACCTAGCTAGTTCATTTTCTTGTGCGCGAATTACTATAGGTTTCAAGTTTCGTGTAAATTGCATGAGCATTTTTTGATTTATAGCAAGCAAAATTTTCAGTGCTAAGTTTGTTTTAATCTATCAAAACCCTATTTCTTGAATTCGTGATCTAGCTAGAACATTTTTTAGTACTGGATTGAGCGTAGGAGGTAAGTTTCGTGCACTCAGAAAAAATATGGTTCTGGCATCTAGAATCTAAATCGTGGCTGTAGAAAAAATAGTTCCATTTCATTCTTATAAATTCAGATCTTTGTTAGAGAGTTCTAGAGTCTCCTACTAGAATTCAAGAGTGTTTTCCTACATTATTGTGGTCAAACTTATTTAAAAATCTCTGAAAATAGATGCAAACACTAGTGACTATAATTCTAGTTTATGAAATCATTCCAGAAATCAAGCGATAATTTCTCGCTACTGAAACAATTCATTATCTTTCCGTCACCTAGAAAACAAGAAACTAGAAATTCTAGATCATTTCGTCAATTCAGCTTAGTTGTTTACCCTATTCGCATAGCTCGGAAATCTATATTTCTAGTTTAGGGATTCAGAAAATGACTACTTAATCATTCTAGGTGAAGAGGATTTTTTTTCTCTCAGTGTGAAAATCCATCCAGTTAAACAGAAAATTCCTTGTTCGTTTAATATATCTGATGGAGTCATGATATCTTCTATATTATAATGGACAAGCATATATGTGCGTAACGCATACCTCATTTTGCGAATTGCAACAGTTTGAAATTTGAATGAAATTTTGGTTTTGCAATTTTCTCTTCTGCAAATTTTTAAACTTCTAAACATTGCACATTTAAAATTTTTACACCGTCGTATAAGGAAAAAAAATTTTCTTTTAAATGGAATTTGTTTAAAAGCTGTATCTCAATTTAATTTTAAGATATTAATTTTTTTTGTAGTTTTTATTGCATTTTTTGTATCGTGGCAACAGAAGTACTCATTTATGCTGAAAGTATAAAGTGAAAAAAAAAGGAAAATAGTAGATTTCTGTATCTTTTTGTTGCCATTTTCTCATAAAAACTGAAAAAAAAATTAAATTAATATACGGGCTTTGTCAAGAATATCTTCAGTTATAAAACCCGGTGAGTTTAGATTCTATTTCGTTTTAATTTATCAATTTATGACTTTTAATTTATTGCAATTTAACTTTATAAACGATACAACACTTTCTCTTTACAACAATATATTTCAAAGAATCTTTGTGTGACTTATTTTCTCCGCATTTACTAATTCACATAAAAAATCTAAAAGAATGCTATTTTATTAATCCGTGTGTAATTATATTTTCGGAATTTTGAAAAAATATAAATGAATAACTTTTGATAAAACAATTATAAATTTAAAAAAAAATGAAGTCATATAAATCATTAGATACCTGATTTGTTTCGAAAAACTTCTTAAATGACGTCATTGCTTTCTTCTGTGTTTGTGTGTTATTCCGCGATAATGATGACATATGCGTACCTTTCTATAGATGTTGTTTAATACGGGATCGTAAAAGCGGAATGTTTTAGTGGATGCAATTGACGTCATTTTATTTTTTAAAAAAGCATGTATTTTAATTCTTAAAACCGAAACATGTTTTGTAGAAGTGCTTCATTTTCACCCCAGCCGAAAAATAGCGATTTATATTACAGAACTTGATGATTCTCTCTTGGGTAAATTCACTTCGCCGAGTCAGACAAGCAAACAAAGATAATGGCAATAATTCGAGATTTAAAATAATATCAGGTTCCCCAAGTTTTTGTCTAAAATTTTATTGCTATTCTTTCAGGCATGCTACTGTAATTTTATCAAAATAACATAATTTGCTTAATTTAATTTTTCCTAATTTTATATAATCTATATATTTAAAACACAAGACTGTTTTTTATCAGGTTGAGTCTAAAGTTTTGACACTTTTTTTATTTTAATGTTGACAACAAATATTTACAAAAATACAAAACATTAGTGAGGATAGTAATCACCATTAAGTTCGACAATCTTCTGCCAACGTTTTGGCAGTTTTTTAATGCCTTCCTTGAAAAACTCTGGGCTACGTGAGTCGAGAAAGAGGTCAACCTCTTTTTTGACCTCTTCTGAATAATTGAAAATTTCACCACTAAGGTGCAGTTGCAGATGCGAAAACAGATAGTAGTCGGAAGGTGCCATGTCCGGACTATATGGAGGATGTAGCATTAAGTCCCATTCCAGCTTGTATAAGTTCCAATTCGTCCACGCACTGACGTGTGGCCTGGCATTATCCTGGTGAAACATAACCACCTTGCGTCGGAACTCCTTACTTCGCTTTTCGCTAATTGCTGCGTCCACTTTATGCAGCATGCTGCTGTACGACTCACTGTCGATGGTCTGGCCACTTTTTAAGTACTCCTTGTAGATAATACCGCGACTATCCCAGAAAACACAGAGGAGGATTTTTTTATAGGTCAATGTGCGCCTGGTTACGGTCCTGACCGGTACACCTGGTTCAGACCATCCTCCTTTTCGACTGGTGTTGTCGTAATAAACCCATTTCTCATCACACGTAACAATCCGGTTCAAAAAATCACCCTTTCGGTGATATTCGAGCAAGTTTACACAGGTCCGTTTTCGTTTTTCTTTGTCATTTTGTGTCAGATCGTGCGGCACCCATCGATTGAATTTGTATGTCAAACCAATGTTTTTTTAAAGCTCGAATTATGGTTGTTTGAGAAACATTGAAGTGAGATGCAAGTTCCCGTGATGTGGCATTTTCATCTTCATCGATGGATTTCCGCAATTCGGTCTCATGAATCACAGTAGGTCGACCAGCACGTGATTCATCTTCGATGTCGAAATTCTTAATCTTAAAATTTTGATACCATCGTTTGACTGTACTAAGTGATACAATATCCTCACCTAAACGTGCACACATGTTACGGTGACATTCTGTCACTCCGGTGATGCTACAGAACTCGTAGTAGATGATGGTTCGAAGCTGGATACGTGATAGTTCCATTTTCGAGGCTTCGTGGAGGCTACAGATGATAATTTTTCAAAACAATAAATACACAGTGTTGTAGCACACGTCTTCTTCTTTCGAAACCAGAAAACCGTATGTAAAAATGTCACTTAACTTGCGAACGCCAGTTGTTTTAGTAGCACTATTCTGCGAAAGGGTCAAAACTTTAGACTCAAGGTAATAGTCAACTGACCTGAACTTTCTGCAGAACCAAATTTACTAATAATTTTTTAACTAAAAGCTGTTCATCTGTAGATGTGCCCGCACTAGATTTTTTTTTAATATCCCATTATTATATTTTAATTTTAAAAGTATTCTATGAAATTTCTTCAAAATTATGGTAATTAGATAGCTTTCATTATTGCAGAGAAGAGAGAAATAATGAGGTTTATTTACCTTTATTCATGCGATTATCTGATAAAAATTCTAAATTGTTGTATAGGGTTTAGTGGCACAAAATCCCATGAGGGACATAATATTTTGAACGGAAAATTACGTACTGCTTTTAAAAACACACATTTTCCTCATAAAGTTGCCATATTTTTTTTTCCTTCTGTATGTATACTAAGGTTCAGACACTAGGTGAAATCACGAAAGAAAATGGCGTCATATTTAAAAGGAAACGACGATTTTCTTAGATAAAACTATACTTTTTAACACAAATGCGTCTAAAAAACATAAATTACGGTAATTTTTTACTCTGCGATACTGAGATTAGAATCTCGAGTTAAGTGTGCGACTGTTCGCATGCAAAGATTTTGCTGACAATCGTGGCTTCAAGTTTTGAGTTGGAATGATTTTAAATTGATCAAATTAAAATACAATTTTTTTAAAAAAAGGGTAAATGCGGATATGAGAGGTGCGTGTGTAAACGTTGAGAAGGTGAAATGGTGTCGGGTTTAGATTTCATAGGGAAAAAGTTCTGTGAACGTGTCAAAGTGGAATAAATTTTGCTTTTTTTCATTCCGGAATACCAAGTATAAGAGCATCAATTGATAACTTTATCATAATAACTGAACTACTAGATTTTACTGATTGCGTTTCTACATTATATAGGACAAACGTATCTGTGCGTAACGCTAAAGTTTTTTTACGAATGGCAACACTTCGCGGTCAAATTTCGGTTTTGAAATTTTCGCTACTGCAATTTTTTAATCTTCTAACCATCGTACATTTTCAATTTTTATAAGGTCGTATAGGGAAAAATATACTTTTAAATCAATTTGTTTAAAAACTGTATCATAACTGACTGATTTATTACGTTTTCTAAAATAATTTTCAAGCATGATTTTTGTAATTTATCTTATCACGTGCCGGCTTCAATATATAATAATAATAAACATAACAAAAATTTTTTAGCATTTATTTTGGACTAATTTTCCATAACGAAATTAATACTTTCTTTATAAATAAAATGAAAGAATAATATTAAAAAAAAACGCAAATTTAACACATTTGTAATCGAGCAATTTAAATTTTTTGACAGCCAAATAGGAAAAAAAACTTTCAAATGGAATTTGCTTGCAAAGTGCATCTCAGTTTACTGAAATGTCTATGGTTTTAAAGATAATTTTCAAGCATGAAATATTTTAAAATTTACCTATATCGCGTGGAGCTCGATTAAGAAAGATTAATCAGTTTGCCCTTAAAACAACATAAAGAGTTCACCATTTTCTTAGACTAATATCCCCTAAAAAAAAAAAAAAAAACTTCCTCTATGAATAAATAAATAAAATAATATAAATAAAACACAAATTTAACAGACATGTAACTGAACTTCGCGCTTAAAGCTCTGAAATTATGAGAAAATAAAAGGATGCCGTAAACATCAAAATCTTGGGCTAATAACTCTTAGCATATGGCTGATACGAAAAAATCGCTTTTGATAAATTTCAAAGGTTTATTTGATTTTATAATTCATATTTTTCATATGAAAAATGCTTATTTAATTTTAGTGGGCAATCTAAAAAATACATTTCATGTAAACAATATTACTGTTCAATAAAAAAATATGGTTTTCAAGTATATTCTGTAACCTGGGAAGCCCCGGGTACGATTCCCTAGTTTTAATTAATGTTTGTAAGTTAACTGTTGTTGTGATGTTTGAATTGTTAAGGAAATTAACTGTAGAATGGATTGGAATCAATTTGATTGAACCATTTGGCGAAATCTTCCCAAATCGTTGATGGTCAGCCAGATGTATCTCTTTTATTGTTAGAAACGTTGAGGAAAGATATATTTTGTGATGACACGTTTGTTACGCCATTAAGTGGTTCTTAATTCGATGTTTATACGCATTTTTAATAATATTTGACGATTTATTAGTTATCTTTTGTTAATTAAAATAAGAATTACGTCATTAAACGGTGATATGATATTAAAAGAGAAAAGGCATTACAAAAATGTTACTATGCATAGTTATGCAAAGTAGATCAGTTCGAACTCATGTCACAAACGTTTATTTATCAGCGGAGAAGAATAATTAAGAAAACTAAAGTAAACAAAAATAATGAAAGATCGGTTCTTCGGCTTTTATCAATAAACTAGCTACCTCTGGCGGCCAGTTTGGTCGCCCTTAAATGTATGCTAAGAATTGCAACATGTTACATTTATTTATAATTTAATTTATTTACTTAATCTTTCGCCAAACAGGAAGATTCTGACAGAGAAATGGAAAATTCTTTAGATCATGTCAGCATTTCGTATATTTTTGATGTTATGTATTTCATCTTTCTTGGCAAAAACCGATTAACTCACTTAGGCATTTTTTTTTCATGTCCTTCTGCATATCAGTTGTAATACGTTCACTTAGGCGGAGATTTTAATACATTAAGTAATCTTCCGTAATTGGGTTCTCTGCCTATTGGCGCATTTTAGCTAATACGACACCAAAGGAATCCAGCGTCAGGGTCAACAAAATTACTGAGAATTTATCATTTAAATTGCAAAAATTTACTTGAAATGTTCGTAGCCTGCATCTCAAAGGAAATATTTATGTATAATTCCACGTTACAATTTTGACGCAAGTCTTTCATCATGAAATTTGTACTAAATGGTAATATCCATCTCAGAAACAATGGAAAATGTAAGTTATAGTGTAAACAAATAGTACCCATAGGGCATGGTGACGTCACGGCGACGTCATTGTGAAGTCACACTGTGGTTTTGTGACCGTCGATGTGACGTCATAGTGACTAAAATGCGAGGTCGTTATGGCCGTTTTAGAGGTCGTTTGTGAATCACATTGTGACCACTCTGTGAAGTCACGGTGTGACAAATTTGTGAAAAGTGCGTAATTGTGACTATTTTGGCATTAACTTTGTGACGAACCTGTGACGACAGCGACAATGCTTTGACGTCACACTGTGGCTAATTTGTGAAATATGTGTCAAATTGTGACGAACTTGTCATAAGCAATGTGATGATTTCAAATGAAAATCAAATTTCAAATTAATTGCTTAAAAGGGCAAAGGCCAACATACAGAAAAAGATTCCAAGTCGGGACTCGAATCCGGGCCATCAGTGTAGCGCACTGACATTCTACCGACTAAACCACATGGAACGAGACCCAGCCTGGAAAATTTCTTACTAGTACATGTTGGCAAGGCTACAAACGCAGCACAAGATGGAATATTTATCGTGAGCCGCCAACATCGGGTAAACACGAAACTTAATTAAATCCAGCATCGATTCAAACTATATAAATACTTGGAAATTTTTCCATAGAGAACCATTCGCCTTGCATACAATATTTCAAATGAAAATCAAATTTCAAATTAATTGCTTAAAATGCAATTTTAATTTGAAATTTGATTTTCATTTGAAATATTGTATGCAAGGCGAATGTTTCTCTCTCTGGAAAAATTTCCAAATATTCATATAGTTTAAATCGCTGCTGGATTTAATTAAGTTTCGTGTTTGCCCCATGTCGGTGGCTCACGATAAATATTCCATCTTGTGCTGCGTTTGTAGCCTTGCCAACATGTACAACATGTAAATGCCAACATGCCAACATGTAAAGAAGAATAAGATAAGCCATATTTATTTAAATTTTTTATTCCCGTGTATATTGTATTTTGTTAATATGAGCTAAATAGATTTGGTATGATTTATAGGAAATGACTAATCTGGGAAATAGAAAAAACAAGTAAGACAAAATCATGCGTTAAGCATAGATTATAAAGCACTTTCCAACGCTTCCTGAATGCTTTAACTAGACATCGTAATTTAAGGAAATAACGTAAATAAGATAACTAAGTAAATATTTTAGAAAACGCATAAAACATTTGAAAAACTGATTTCAGCAGTTACCGTCCATAGCCAAATATGTTTTCCAATTCTTTTGAACAGTCCTGTATTTAATCTGTAGGTTGATATATACTAGTATATAATGTGAAAATTTAGTTTAGCAAGAAAACGCATAACAGGTTGAAATTCTCATTCAGCAATTTATACTAATATATGAAAACATACTTGAATACTTTTGTACAACCCTGTAGTTTACCTAGAATCTTTATTACACGACACTATTTAATTAAAATTTAATTCAAATTAAAACACTCTTAAAACTGCTGAAATCACATTTCCAGAAATTATAATTTATAGACGGCCATATATCCATTTCCTTGCGTGACCCTGTGTATCATTTTATCCATATTCTACAAACATTTCTTAGTAAATTAAATGCAGTTCAACATAAAAATCCATAACTCATCTAAAAAACACCTTTAAGCAATTTGCGCCCATACCCCTTAACTCTTACGTATACTTTTGTGTAGCCCTGTATATGAATTATAGCTTTTATATACACCATATACTATGCATAAATATAGTGAATCATAAAAGCGCATATTATAATTAAAAATGCATTTCCAGCAATTATCGCTAATGAACAGTACAATATCAACTTTTATAAATATCATAAATTATAAATATTTTTTTATAAATATTATAAATATCAAATTTTAAAAAGTATAGTAAAGCAGATTAATCTATAAACTTGTCATATTTTATTTTTTAATGCGAAGCATCGAACGTGTATCGAAAACGTAGAAAATGAGTTTACAATCGAAGAAAATTTAATAACTGGTTCTGAATGTCTACAATTAAATGTTTGATTAAAATCACGAACAGCAAAAACGTGCTTACATACAATTAAAAAAAATAAATATAACAATTTGAAAGACACTAAATAATTAGTATTTATAATTGTACTATTAAACAACAACAAAGTACAATAGATGAATTAAATGTATTATTAGATTTAACAATTTCTCAAAAATCTCTCTATATGTTACAGGAATTCCTATTATTTTATAATTTTGGCAAATGTTAAATCTGAAAACATTGATATGAAGATTTAGTATTTTAAATAATAATTTAAAATATTATTAGCAATGACAAAAAGTCTTTCAAAAGTTTCACTACTATAGTATGTAAAACGACATTTCCCATTCAGTATAATGTTAATTTCTAATCTGAAAAACAATCCCAGATCAGTCTCTTTCTATAGGTATAATATAAAACTATCTAACTCATCTCACCAAATATACAAAACAGGAATAAACAACTTAAATTAAATAAGACTTACTTTTTGAGCTCCATAAATTAATTATTAATATCCGTGTGTATCCGAAAATGGCGACGTCTTTTTCTTCCATTAAAAAAAGCACACGCAAAAGCTTACATTTTAGACTAGTAACTTACCGCATCTGTTAGAACAAAAAGTTCTCTGTTTACCCTACGGTATCGTGGCAGACGATTTGGGGCAGGTGTTAGTTTATTTTCTTTTAGATAAACATATTTGGAACTTACATGTGCAATCATTTTATGAGACTGTCTGTATTTAAATTTTTGTATTTGAAGAATTTTCCAATGTATTTTACCTTTTCTTTTTATCAGTTTTAACCCCCCCCCCCCTCCCTTTTTCTAAGTAAAGATTGTTTCACACATAATAAATACAAAATATCTTCCTAAAAAATAAAAAGATATAAATAAATATCGAGGATAAAAAAATTGTCTTTGTCAATCGTCATTCTTTTCATGTTAATTTCCTGTAGAATAAAACAGTTCGTAAAATAACTTTTTTTTAAGAGTCATACCTCTAAAACACAAATTTGAAATACGAATAATAAATTATATCATGGGTTTTGCTTAAATTTTGTATATTTTTTTTATTCGCAAAATGCTAATTTTATTTTAAAAGTCTGAAAGAAGTAGAATTTTTTTAAAAAATAGTTACTTAAAATAGGTACACTAACAGTAAAAAATATGACTTGAATGCAAATTATAAAGCAAGAAATGTATGTATGACTAAACTCTGAAGACTCTTTCTACGTGCTCATTAAAAGCTGCAGACTTAACTATAATAAAAATTTTTTAGTTTGAAGCCACAAAAGTGTTTCGAATACCAGTGGTCGGTAAAAATAAATTAAAAATTTTCCTTCCTGCAAACTAAATATGTAAAGTGTATATATTTAATATTCCTAATTCTAAATATGTTATCCAAATTACTCCAGCACGTACCATTTTTCCGAGGAACACTTTTATAATAATAAGAATAAGAGAAGGATTATTATATTAAATCGCAATACTAGATAAAATTGAAATCGGGAAAAAAGTATACTTTCACACTCTTAGATATCAAATTGATAAAATATAGCATGAAAATCTAGTTTGTTGATACTTGTACCGTGCATTTTCCTTTATATGCCCCCCCCCCCCCTCACCATCTTTTTGTGTCTGAATTTACTTTTTCCTACCCACTAATATATTTTCATTCCTTATGCCGTTGTAAATTGGGCCTTTTTAAAACACTTCTCTTCATTTTCAAAGATTTTTGAAGTTCATATTTTTCTCACACTGTGACTTACAATATGGGGGGATTTTTTTTGTGAGTGTGACGTGACCTACGATACATGCAGTGACATAACAATTCTTTTTTATTGCCAGAAAAATAAAATTTTACAGTAACAGCATGTTTTGAAGATTTTTTGTAATTTTTTAAAGTTTTTTAAGAAGTTCACATCTCAATCACAATGTGACATCACTGAGTGGTGGCATTTCGGTCACAGATGTGACGTGACCACAGTGACTCACAGTGACGTCACAACGACGTCACTGTGACCATGCATGCTATGAGGGAATATTTTCGAAATATAGCAAATAAGTTGTTTTGATACGATTAAATAATAATAAAAAAAATGTTTCACGTTCAGTGAATAGCGAGCTCAATTTTAAATATAAAATTTATTTCGTTGGTTCATAGGCGAATGTCATCACTGACAAAGCTGCATTCTGTTTCATGATTTGACAGCTATAAAAATCACAATAATGTTAACTACTTTAAATTCCTCTCTGGAGAACTCGCTTTACGAATTACTTTTATGGCTTAATATTTTCAATCGCAAAATGAACTAATCGCTATTGTTTGTTTACTTTGATGGAATGAGATATTTTGTCAGCCTAATTTCAACACAAGTTGTTTCAGAATATGTCCATATTTGAATGTAATTTATCGCTTAAACATCAATTATTTTTGAACGATATTTGTAAAAATTTAACTTTTGTGCAGTTTTATTGGAAAATATAATTTTTATTAAAAATTGCTGCTTATCATATTAAAGCGAAGCTGTCAGTCCGCATTTAAATAACAGTCATATGAGTTAAGCTTCTATCATTAGAGATGAAAAAAAGTGTATTTAAATTAGTTTGATATATGTGTTTTAAATGAGAGTTATGAATTTTAAATGAAATGAGTGATAAGTTTATATTTTAATGAAATGATGGCCATGGAACAATATTTGGCGATTTATCACTTGCACCCTATTAACACAAAAGTACCGAAATGGCCGATTGGCATACATAAAGTGAAGCGGTCATTCCGGAACTGTTGATGACAGTCAAATGGTTTGCGCTTTTATTATAGAGATATTAAAATTTCATTGTTAAAAGTTGCAGATAGTTGGCGCTTTAGTAATCGCGGCGTTAATGGATTTCGTATTTTTTTAGAGGGGGGATTCCATACGGCGAGATTGCTGCATCCAGTGATTTTTTTTTTTTTTTTTTTCATGTGCGCGAAGACTGACGCATGCAGTATAGTGATCGCAGCATTAACGAATTCATGTACTTTTTGAGATTCCAGAAGACAGCGAGGAGTTTTTAGCTCACAGGCTATCAAAGCCTGAGAGCTAATGCGCCCGCCCGTTCTGTATGTATGTATGTACGTACGTATGTATGTACGTAACGCGATAACTCTAGATAGAAACATCCGATTTGCTTCAATTTTTTTTTTCTAGGTTCATTCTGATAAGGCGCTTTCCTGATTAGTTTTGGGAGTTCATTGGTTAAGTATAAAGGGGGGAAACGGGGCTAGCACCGACCCCTTAATTTAGATATTTGGATTTTTCATGCAGAATTATTCAATTTGCTCCAAATTTGGTATATCGGTTTATTATGTTAAGGAGCTTCCTTGATTCGATTTGGAAGTTCATTAATTAAGTATAAAGGAGGGAAAAGGGGGATACCCCCTCTTAATTTAGATAAATGGCTTTTTCATGTAGAATTATTCGATTTGCTCCAAATTGGGTATACCAGTTTATTATGTCAAGAAGCTGTGTTGATTAGATTTGGAGGTTCATTAGTTAAGTATAAAAGGGAGGTAAGGGGGGCTAGACTCCCCTTAATTTAGATAAATGGGGTTTTCATGCAGAATTATTCGATTTGCTCCAAATTTTGTATACCGGTTTATTATGTTAAGAAACTGTCTTGATTAGATTTGGAGGTTCATTAGTTAAGTATAAAGGGGGGTAAGTGGGCGAGATCCCTCTTTAATTTAGATAAATGGGTTTTTCATGCAGAATTATTCGATTTGCTCCAAATTTTGTATACCGGTTTACTATGTTAAGAAACTACCTTGATTAGATTTGGGGGTTTATTGGTTAAGTTTAAAGGGGCTGGACCCCCTTCCCTCTTGATTTAGATAAATGTGTTTTTCATGCAGAATTAATCGATTTGCTTGAAAAATTTATATGCCGGTTTATTCCGATATGGCACTTCTTTTATTAGATTTTAAGGTTCATTTGTTAAGTATAAAAAGGGTAAAGGGGGGGGGGGGGAAGACCACCTCCCTCAGTTTAGATAAATGGATTTTCATGCAGAATTATCCAATTTACTTTATTTTCTTTTTCTATGTTCATTCTGATAAGGAGCTTTCCTAATTAGATTTCGTGGTTCATTAGTTAAGTACAAAAGGGGGAAAGGGGGGGTTAATCCCCCTCCTTAATTTAGCGAAATGGTTTTTTCATGCAGAGTTATCTGGTTTGCTTCAAATTTGGTAAACCGGTGTATTACATTAAGCTGCTTCCCTGATTAGATATGGAGGTTCATTGGTTAAGTTTAATGTAGAGGAACAGGGGTTAATCCCCCTTCATTTATTTTTTGTGGGCATTATTCTTTGAAATAAGTGTATAATATACAATTAGTATGAATAGCCTGTGAGCTCAATGCCATCAGTTTAACTGGGCACTGTTCTTTTTATTTTGTTCTGTTTTCATGTGCGTCAAGCGAATGGCAAAAACTAATTTAATATGTTTTCCTTTTTTTTTTCATTCTATTTTTTTATTTTTCGTAATGATCATTAACATTTTTTGTAATATTGATTAAATGTACATAAAAACATTGTTTGTTACTGAGTATATAATTTTTTTAATATGTTATTAAATTTATGAATAAAATATTTATCTGGGAGCACGGCAGTGCGTCCGCCAAGTTCGCAAAAGCCGTAAGCTACCTTTTCCTGAATCATTTTGACATACTTTTCGCCCCCTCATAACTTCGTTTTAGGGAGAGATATAGAAAATTTTCTTTTATACACATGTATGTATAACTAGGTTCCACGATTTCAGGATCCACTGAACTAGCTTCCACGATTTCATGTTTGTGTATTTAGTAGTTTTCTAAAAATTAAATTCCGAAATTGTGCTTTTTTGTCACTCACTCACTTCGCATTATCAAATAACTAAGGTACTTCTAAGAGTCGTAGAAACATGGAATTTCACAAGTAAGTCGGTTTTGTAGCACAATTAACCAGAAAAATCTGAAAACACAGAATTTCCGCCTCTAAACCCTTCAAACAGGGGGTGTTGATTTCGCCGTATACAGTTCCTTAACACATTCAATTGGACCAATGTTGGTCGCCAAAACTCGATTACAGAGCTTTGAAGAGGTTATATGATTTTAAGCAGGATAAAATTTTATATGATTTTCCAAATATTTTGATTAAATAGAAAAAATAAATATACCTGAAAATTTTAATCAGTGTAGGTTATGATCTATACACGATATTAAAACAATAACGAAACATTTAACAAAATAAAATGGCAATTCGGTACTTTTCGATTATAATGGCCTTGGCGAAATAGAAAAAATTGCCTTGACGAGAAAAGAAATTTGGTAACGTATTTTCTTGCAACCTATTTACTGTTTCATATACGCAAGCAATTTTTTCTCTATGTATACAATTTATTTAATGTAAGGAACCCGTTTATTTATTTTTATAGACAAACAGACATAATTTGTATACAAAAAACAATATTTTATACATGTATAAATAAAATGTTTATATGTATATAAATACAGATATAAACAACATAAATGTTCATCAGGTTTGTTTTCATAGTTGCTTATATCATTCGGCAACATATCTCAGTGTCTGAAGCCCGAATTACGTCAATTTTTTTTTTAAATGCCAAGGACTCTATAGTGGAAAAATATCCTAATTCTTATATGAAAATTTAAAAATCTCCTTTTAATTAAATGAAATATGTAACTAATAAAGCTGTCTTTAATGATGTGCGACAGCTGTGGCGTCCGAAGACCGCTGCTAATGGTATTATATTGTATCATTAGCCTTTTTACTGTTAATTTATTGTTAATTTTAAATCTGTAAAAGAAAGATTACAGTTATAGATAAGATATGTTGGTCGCCAAAACCCGATTGCAGAGAATTAGCCTCAGTTATAAAGGTGTTAAATGATTTCAAGCTGAATGGATTTTTATATGCTTTTACAAAAATCTTGGTAATGTAAATCTTTCAGTTTATCTTTCACCTCCTTAATTTTTTTTATTAAAGTCCGGGAGGCGTCTGCACAGACCATCATGTCATCGAGTTGGCGGCTGAAATTCTAGTATTAGTTAAAACTCGATTAGCATATTAAAATGTAACTGATCTGCCAAGTCATATCTTTGTGGAAGCCACTTACAGACCCTAATTTAGCGGTTGATTGTTGGATTTTCCATTGTGTTTCCACCCCATTTCTCCATATTTTCATACTTTTATATGCAGGAAAACACAATAGTATATCTATCAGTCAACCACTAAACTTAAGTCTTCAGGTGATTTCCACCAAGATATGACTTCGCAGATCAGTTGCATTTTAATATGCTAATCTAGTTTTGATTAATCCTAAAATTTCAGCTGTAAACTCGATGAGGTAATGCGGGTGCAGACGTCTCCCGGTCTATTATAAATGTCGGAATTCTAATATCAATAGTACTCTAGTCAATCTGGCATATATCCGCTATTATTTAACGAGCACTATTCCTTTAAGTGAGTTTTAGTGATTTTAATGAACTTTATGCATATGCATCATACATATTATACATATGCATATAATACATAATATATTTACATCATACATATTATAGCTATGTGTATAATATATAATACATATGCGTCGTTATAGAATAAACAAAACCTTTTCCATCGTCAAATTTGAGAATTGACATGATATATTACCAAATTTGGCGATATTTCGCTAATATGTAGCCAAGCTTGGTATGAATTTGACGCTAGTGGCTTTTTTTCATTGAGTTAATTATTTGTGCGAGCCATCTATTTATTTGTTTCCGCATATCATCTGATTAGTTAAATGGTATAACGTACGAATATTTCCAAAGTGTCAATAGTTTCGTCACTGCACAAAACCTCTGCTATTGTTATTATGTTGTACTGTTATTATAATTACCGTTACTACGTTATTAGTCGTATGTAGTTAGTAGAAGTTTTAACTACTCTGTTAAAACTTCTCTATTATATAAAGAGAATTTACAGAAACTATTAAAGCACCGAAATTGCCAGTTCTCATTATGATTATTATAATTCTATAATATGTACGTTAGAATGAATCTTCTATAATCGGGTTCCTCGCATTTTATATTTCAGGTTTCGAGCAAAATTAGCTAAAATCTTAAAACCACGGCACATTGTCACATTGTCCAAGACGATTAGACGAGAATAATGATAGATTTTTTAATGGATCATGCCAGTGTGCCCGTAAATTTTCTATTCTTCCATAATCGAATCTACTGGAAAGGATAGCGTGAAACAAAAATATATTAGCATAAATATGATTTAATGTAAATGCAGATATTGTCAAAGGATTTCATAAGAACCATTTCACTTGCACCAAATCGTTTCAGTTAAATCACCAATTGACAGTGAACCCAATTAGAAAAGATTACTTATAAGGATTTAAAATCTCCGCATTAGAGAACGTATTACAACTGATAAGCAAATGTACATTAAGTAATAAATGTGTTAAGAGATATTTGTCACAAAAGGTGTAATACATAACAACACAAAATATATGATGTGCTTCCATGATCGTAAAGAGTTCTTGATATCTCTATCAAAAGCTTCTGATTTGGCGAAAAAAAGGGCAAGTAAATTGAATTATGAATAACAGTAACATGATGCAATGCTTAACATGCATTTAAGGGAGACAAAACTGCTTGCTAGAGGTGGCTAGTACTTTAATATAAAAATAAATAATGTATAAATTTTTAAAGCTCGATAAAATAAATTTAGGTATTTTTATGTTAGCCAGGCGCAAGTGGCAAATCGCCATATACTGTTCCCATCTCCATTATTTCATTTTAAAATGTAAGTTTTTCAGTCACCCCATTTAAAATAGACGTCTTTTACTCATTTTATTTAAAACATAGAAATAAATAAATAAGAAATAATAACATAAACTAAAATATTTTATTTGAAAATCAAAGCATTGTTTCTAATTTACACATGAGGAAAAGGAAAATTGCTGTTGGCGAAAAGCCAAAATGCTATCGAGGAGATTTGTGCCCGGCTAACATAAAAGTACCGAAATTTAAAAAAAAGTTTTATATTAATATCGTTTAGAAAAACACACTTGAAAAGCATACAAAAAATAGTGATATCCCAACAAAAAGTTTTCGGTAAAAAAAAAGCGCTAAGTTATCCTTAATATTTCGGCCAGAAAAAGTAGTGATATCTGAAGTTCGCACAAATTAAAAGCGAAACATCCCAGATCTTTCATTGAAAATGGCTTCTTGCGACTTGGCCGTTAATGCTGCCTTCTAAAGGGTTTTTCAAATTCTAAAGTATGTACAAATGAGCTACATGCCAACTACATTTTTTGAGGATTTTAGGCCTTTTGTGGCACAAAGTACAGAAATAAAATACACATTTAAAAAATCGTATAAAACACTTCAGTCTATTTAAATGCTTAGAAGATAAAAATAGCAAGATACCTGTATTCAGAAGATAACATCCCTAATTGCTAAAACATAATTAGTATCAACTTTTAACAGTTTAAAGCGAATAAATGCATTATAAGGCCATTGCAATACCTCTTAATGTATGTAAACAAACTATAATAAATTTTCAAATAAAAAAATCTCTTACGTCAATGCACAAGGTTCCAATATTATACATTAAAATATAATGTAACACATTGTGAGATTTGAATAAAGCAAGTTTTGTTTTATTTCTTGGGTTTCGTGATAGTGACTTCATGTTTAGACCGTACAAAATGGCAATAAAACCATAGGGAACTAAATGATTTCTAATCAAAACTAATGTTTGTTGAAACTTAATGGTATTTATCAGAAATCTTTTACTTATAGTGTCTTCATGTGAATTTGCCTCTTTGCATTCTAATATTACTTTTAATTTTTAAATAATTCATAAATGCGTAATTTCCTATCATTTAATTGAAAATGCTATAGAAGGCATTAACGGCCAAGTCGCAGGAAGCCATTTTCAATGAAAGATTTGGGATGTTCGGCTTTTAACTTGTGCGAATTTCAGATATCACTGCTTTTTCTGGCCGAAACATTAAGGAGAACTTGGCGCTTATTTTTTTAATTTTTTTTACAGAAAACTTTTTGTTTGGATATTTTATTTCTAAACACAATATTAAAAAAATCATTTGTTTGTTTATTAGGTGCATTCGTAATTATATAAATACATAGCACCTATAGTCGTCGTCTGGTTAGTCCACCTATCTATTTGTCCGTCTGTCCGCATATAACAGCACAAAAACTGCCCAACCAAATGGTTTAGAATTTAATACATAGAATCGTTGCATAATTTTGTCGAGTCATTTCAAATATTAAGAAAATCAAATGAAAACTTTAAAAGATATTAATAAAAGATTTCTTCATTCTATTGAATCCTATCATGCGTTATTAATTCAATGATATCCCATGCTAGGCAATGATTCTAGATTTCCATGGTGTTTACGACAGATTTAAGATAGAGTCCTATTATTTCTGTATTGCTGAATTTAATATATAGAATCTAATAAATTTTGTATTGATTCATTTTTGCATTAGAGCGCGACAGCTATTGCACCAAGATCTGAATATTTATAAAACTAGTTATAGTTCGAACGCACCTCATTTGCCACGTTTTCACGTACAATTTCCGACTTGTTGTTTAATTTCAGAATTTTGCATTTAAATTATCGTTCTTTCCTTCAACATCATCGGAAAATCCAGTATGTTGCTACATTCATATAAAGGCATCATATTTTACAGTAGCGTTTTTATCTGTTATTCCATTATTTTTCTTAATTGTAATTTAAAAAAAATTTAGAACGACAAATTTTTAAAATTTATTTATTGGTGTTTAAGTATTTTTACATGTAAACAAACAATTAAGAAATCGCCAGTTTGACATCTCTTTTAAAGAAACGTCAAATGTTGGAAGGAAATGCGATTGTGACAAGTAAGTAGGCCATTTAGAGTTTTTATCTTTAAGGGCAGCAAGCGCTGACCCCTTACACCCTCTCACACACATACTTCGATTGATTCCGATGTAAAAATTGAGTAATCCGATCCAATGCAATTTTTTTAAATACTTGTAGTTAATTATTAAATAATAATGAGTTAAAACTAAAATATTCAAATGTTACTGAAACTTACGAAAATTAATTTTCCGTCAAAAGAATGCAGAAGAATACAAACTGAAATTCAGTTAATTTGGACTTTAACATTTAACTGATGTTACCGGTCTCACAGACCGCTGCTTTTTTCAATTTTTATAGTTTAACTTATAACTTTCAGTTTAACTACGAACATTACCGACATTTTGTTTCGTTTAAACTTTAATACTATCACCAGAAACTTTTAAATAAGTGAATTTTAATTATGATAGTCATGTACAAAAAGTTTAGCACAAAAACATCATTCTGGGAGTTAATAGTGCCTTTTATTCATCTTTCAAGGGAATGGTCTCACAGACCACTTCACAGTTGTTATATGACAATTTCAGTCAGATCAGTTTAATGTTAAATGTAAAATTTTCTTTTTTTAAAAAAGAATAAATGCTGCATCAATTTCGGGAAAATATTTTCAATTGCAAAAAGGTTAAAATCAGAAATGTGGCCAAAAAAAAAAAAAAAAAAAAATCCACATGGCTGATGTCGAAATCGGGATGTCCAACCTAGTACATGACTCTATTATTATGTATTTTAATTAAAGAATAATGCAACAAAAAAATCCCATATGTATTGAATATTACACAAACATGTGAATGCATTAGTACATAAACTGATATTTCATTAATTTGGATTGTAAATATGAAACTTTTTTATTTTTGTTTTTTTTTTCCAACCATACGTACTGAATCAATTTCTGGAACACATTCCCAATTGAAATAAAAAGTCTTGCGGATCGCTGCCGGATCGAGATATCTGACTCGATGCATAATTCTAATTTGAAGGGTTTTAATTAATTGCAGAATAATAGAAAATAAAAGATATATATATAACCCAGACATTTCAAAAAATAATTTCAAATCAAAAGAATGAATAAAAAAACGCACTGAAATTCGATGAATTGGATTTTAAATATAAACCTTTTCTTTTCAACTTTCAACTCTAATTACTAAATCGATTTCAGAAAAATATTCTCATTTACAAAAAAAATAAAATAAAAAAAATATCTTCCAATTTTTACTTAAACCGCCATTTACTTAAATCGGACAGATTGATAAAATATTATTTAACGTTAGAACATAGTCATCAATATGCGATTCAAAATTACAAATATTATCCTTGATTGAAAATTCTCCGTTATCATTAAAATAGTAATTGTAATGTAGATCATCAAACATCATCCTTATTATGGTAGGACTGTAATTCAATTTTTTTAAATCCCCAATACAAGAATATAATAATAATCATACATTTCTCAAGTACAGTTGTAATATTTAGACACACGGCAGTGTGTCAGCCAAGTTCGCCTGACATAGCCGTCTGTTATTTACACGAACCATTTCGAGCTGTTTTCGTCAAATTTCGATGCTCTACTACTGAAAATCTATGAGACCTACGTACTTGTTATACGAAATGTGTAGTAAGGCCACCCTAATTACCTAAAATCCAAAATTTTATAAATAATGCATAATTAGTTTCCGAGATAATGACATTTGAAAATGTCTAATAATCGATAATTTTATCAATGACTGACTGACTCACTCACTAATAAAAAAGATCTCGTATATCTACTGCAGCTACAGACTTCAAATTTGGTGCGAAGTTCGTTTACACTATAAAACTAAGGAAAAAAATAAAACAATTGAGAAAATCGATGAATTACCCACCTGTGGGTGCCCATTTTTACTTTAACATTACGTCTATTAGGCGAAATTTTAATTTGCCGTAGGAGGGGACGCTGTTCTGTAGCCAAATACCGCCAAGATTCTCGTCAACATAGCGATATATCGCCAAATTTGGCGACCAAAATTAGTCGCCAAAAGTGGCGACACCGCGGTGATATCTCTAATATTTCGCCAAATTCCCATAGACTTCCATTGTAAACCTATCTACTTACTGGGGGTTTTATCAGAATTTACTTGCTTACAGAAAATCAACAAATTGATGTATTCTGTACGTCACAAAGCCCGTTCTCAGAAACTATACATGTTGGAGACTTGAAATTTTCCATACTTATAGCTGAACACCACACATCATACGACAAATCATAAAATTTTGAAAAAGTCGTACATTTAACCCTTTGGGCTCCCACATGTGTATTTTAAACAATTCTTTCTAACTGAGCCCCTTATTAGGTTGGAGGAGCGAACTTTTACATACTTATAGCTGAACACCTCACATCAAATGGCAAATCATAAAATTTAGAAAAAGTTGTACATTTAACCTTTTGCGTTCCCACATGTGTATTTTAAACAATTCTTTCAAAGTGAGCCTCTAATTAGGTTAGAGGCGTGACATTTTGCATACTTATAGCTGAACACCTCACATCAAACGACAAATCATAAAATTTTCAAAAAGTCGTACATTTAACCCTTTGGGTTCCCACATGTGTATTTTAAACAATCCTTTCTAAGTGAGGCCCTATTTAGGTTGGAGGCGAGAAATTTTGCATACTTATAGCTGAACACCTCACATCAAATAACAAACCATAAAATTTTGAAAAAGTCGTACATTTAACCCTTTAGGCTGTCACATGTGTATTTTAAACAATATATTCTAAGTGAGCCCCTAATTAAGTTGGAGGCGTGAAAATTTGCATACTTATAGCTGAACACACATCAAATGACAAGCCATAAAATTTTGAAAAAGTCGTACATTTAACCCTTTGGGCTCCCACATGTGTATTTTAAACAATTATTTCTAAGTGAGCCCCTAATTAGGTTAGAGGCGTGAAATTTTGCACACTTAAAGCTGAGCACCTCACATCAAACGACAAATCATAAAATTTTGAAAAAGTCGTACATCTAGACACACGGCAGTGTGTCAGCCAAGTTCGCCTGACATAGCCGTGTGTTATTTACACGAACCATTTCGAGCTGTTTTCATCAAATTTCGATGCTCTACTACTGAAAATCTATGAGACCTACGTACTTGTTATACGAAATATGTAGTAAGGCCACTAATTACCTAAACTCCAAAATTTTATAAATAACGCATAATTAGTTTCCGAGATAATGACATTTGAAAATGTCTAATAATCGATAATTTTATCACTGACTGACTGACTCACTCACTCATCAAAAAGATCTCGTATATCTACTGCAGCTACAGACTTAAAATTTGGTGCGAAGTTCGCTTACACTATAAAACTAAGGAAAAAAAATGATAAAATCGATGAATTGCCCACCTGTGGGTGCCCATTTTACTTTAACATTACGTCTATTAGGCGAAATTTTAATTTGCCGTAGAAGGGGACGTTGTTCTGTCGCCAAATACCGCCAAGTTTCTCGCCAACACGGCGATATATCGCCAAATTTGGCGGCCAAAATTAGTCGCCAAAAGTGACGCCACCTTGGCGATATCTGTAATATTTCGCCAAATTCCCATAGACTTCCATTGTGAACCTATCTACTTACAGGGTGTTTTTCTGGGTTTACTTGCTTACAGAAAATCAACAAATTGAGATATTTTAATAATTTTTTAATAGTAGCTTAAGGGATTGCATTGTTTTTTCCAGAAACAATAAAAATTTCGAATCAATACATTTCGTTTCAAAACATGCATTCAATACAGCAGTATTAAAATATAGATTTCCGCCACAAATTGACAGCCAAATACTTTGTTGGAGGAAATTTAAATAAAAATTGAATGTTGATTGGTCCTCAAAAATCTCTCGATTTATACGTTGCACCTTCTAATTTCAATATTGAAAGACATTAATTTTCTTTAGGTTACCTAAACTTACATATCCGTTTTTAGGGTTACGTTTATCTGACGAAACCCTATTCTTCTCGCTCTTCTGTCTGTCCATCTGTCCGTCTGTCACAGAGACCATTCGCAGAAACTATACATGTTGCAAACTTGAAATTTTGTACTTATAGCTGAATACCACACATGATACGACAAATTATAAAATTTGAAAAAATCGTACATTTAACCTTTGGGCTCCCACATGTGTATTTTAAACAATTCTTTCTAAGTGAGTCCCTAATTAGGTTGGAGGCGTGAAATTTGACATACTTATAGCTGAAAACCTCACATCATACGACAAATCATAAAATTTTGAAAAAATCGTACATTTAACCCTTTGGGTTCCCACATGCGAATTTTAAGCAATTCTTTCTAACTGAGCCCCTTATTAAATTGGAGACTTGAAATTTTGCTTACTTATAGCAGAACACCTGAGGCCAGGCGATAAATCATAAAATCTTGAAAAAATCTTACGTTTAACCCTTTGAGCTACCACATATATATTTTAAGCAATTCTTTCTAAGAGACCCCCTAATTAAGTTGGAGACATGAATTTTTGCATACGTATAGCTGAATACCTCAGACCACACGGCAAATCGTAAAATTTTCAAAATGTCTTATATTATTTAACCCTCCGGGCTCTAACTTGTGCATTTTATGCATTTTTTCTAACCTCCGCCCATTTCACCGGGGAGCACTTATCCAACTTTTGTCGGCACCACTTCTTTTACCATTCTTTCATTTTATGCACCATAGTCTTACATATTTTAGTTCCACTTTTTACCACCAGGGCGCCTACTTATCTCGGGTGCTATCGGCCCAATCACCTCGACTAATATATCTACGGATAGAACATAAAACGGAGTTTCGTTCGGATAGAGGTTTGTTTAGAATAGAGTGCGCCCCTGGTTGCGAAATGTGGAACTAACAGATTTTTCAAAAGGATAAAGTGTTTTGAGAGGAATATTAAACGAAACCCTCTGTGCGATCTGTGAACACACTTACCCACTTGTTTAAATAAAAACTTCTTGTTTGAGAACTGAAATTTAAAAAAAGCAGTCATAGCTGCATTTCCAATGATCGCACAAAGAAAACAAAAACAGTTTTGAATAGTTAAATGCAAAGTCTTTCATATGGAGCAATAAAAATAATATGTTATTTTTGCCGAGAATTGGTTATTTAAACGTACTGGGATATTTTAAGCGGTTAGTGCACGTTGAAAATAAGCAAATTTGCTCGAAATAATGAAAAATAACTCTAAAAATCATTTTATCTTGAAATATTCCTTTAATGAATAAGGCCTGACTCATTTGAATCTAGTCGTGTCTCAAGCCGATTAACATTGAGTAAATTACTTTCTTCCTTTAATAATCACCTATTATGAAATACCAAAAACACTTAATGTCAAGTTTTTTTCTGCGAACCTTATCAAATTTTCAATGAACAGTTGCGATCTTATTTTTCAAAACCCCGAGTGTCTATTTCGAAAATAGGAAATTTTATAAAAAAATTTAGAACTCTCAAATGCGGTACGGTACAAACTTGAAAAAACCCTGTTTGAAAACAAAATATCCAGTTAATTGTAGTAAAACATTTCGGCTATAAGAAAAATTTTTATTACTTTTTTTCTCAGTGTTTTAATTATTTTAAATCACTTGAGAAGAATAAAGTTCATTTTTATTTTCAAAATCATCAGACAAAGAGAATATCTAGTTAATTAAATTTGAAAATCCAGAAGGGGCAATGTCCTTCCTCTGCACTGCCTCTTTGCCGGCGCCCATGGATGAATGAAACACAGTGTGGCATAAGCACATGACTTTATTTTTCACTTTCAGTACAAAAATCAGGCCCAGCTATAGGAAATGTAATTGAAATATTTAATAGGAAAATTTAATATCGGAATTTAGTGGGAATTGTTGTTTCAGAAACAATAAAAATTCCGAATCGATGCACTTCGTTTCAAAACATGCATTCAATATAGCAGTATTAAAATATAGATTTCTACCGCAAATTGACAGCCAAATACTTTGTTGTAGGAAATTTAAATTAAAATTGAATGTTGCTTGGTGAATAAAATAGTCACATGTAAACACATTAAAAAGCATTAAGTAAATTGTCTAAACATATTGTAACTTTACAAAAAGTAATGATATCTAACAAAAGCATAACTGTGAAAAAAGCGAGCCAAGTTCTGTAAAGACAATGGCAAGAAAAGAAGTGATATCTAAGTGGATGCCAAGTTCAAATAAAATTCACTCAAATATTCCTACTGAAGTATTATATCATTTTTTAAATTGTTTAGAAATAAAAAATATTGATAACATATTAAATCTAGAACTTGGCAAGCTTTTGATAAATGTTATGCCTATCAATTTCATGTTTTAATAAAATGATGATGTTAATATTAACAACAATGTCATTATAAAAAAAATAATATCGTTATTATTATGAACAAATGACTCATGTTAAAGATTTGATAAACCAATAAATACACAAATACACTCCCGCTCGTCTTTGGTTATCACTCTAGCACCCACCATCGGAAATCTCAATGCAAACAGACTAAAAAGCCTGAGAAAGAAACAGATACTCTTACGCTTGTTCCTGGCCATCCCTCTAGAGAGTGCACCACTTTAACCCTTCAGGGGCAAAGAGCTTTTATTTGTGACATGCTGAAATGATTGAATCACGCCAGAATTTAAAAACAAATTTATTTCAAAATGAGTAAAAGCTTCTTTTCACGTATTTAATAAAATTAAACTTTTTAGTCCTGAATTCTGGTGTCAATGTAGCATTTTGCAGTTAAAATTAGGTGGGATATATTTTATCCCACCACCCTTTAAGGGAAGGAGCTCACTCAAATGAAGGCTTCCAAACATGAAATAACAAGTTTAGATATAATAATGTCATTAATAAAAATAAATGACTCGTAGGTAAAAACTTGCCAAGCTCTAGATTTATTATTAATATGCTATCAATAATTTTTATTTCTAAACAATTTAAAAAATGCTATAATACTTCAGTAGGTAAGTTTGAGTGAATTTTATTTGAACTTGGCACCCACTTAGATATCACTTCTTTTCTTGCCATTGTCTTTACAGAACTTGGCTCGATTTTTTCACAGTTATGTTTTTCTTAGATAAAACTTTACTGTTTCCATTTCACGTAATTGTAACTAAAATTTCTTAGCCACCATTACAACAACGTAGACATAATCATAGCCTTCTAAAGTACAATTAAAATCCCATCTCATTTTAAATTTTGCCGTTATAATTACACGTAACTGTAATTAAAATTTTACAATCACCAATTCAGCATCCTAATGAAAAATAAAACCTTCTGCAGTACAATTATAATCTCATCTTACTTATACATTTGATATTACAATTATACGCAATTGGTAGAGGAAAAGGTCCAAATACCGGCTACCACTTTTGTTTTCAATATAGATCATGCAATTTTCAAAATTAATAAATTAAAAGTCACAGCAGGGTACCTTGACATGTTTTACACCTGTTTAGAGAAAGAAAATCAGTTTAAAAGGCGTTTTCTGTTTATAAAAAGAAAAATTCCGAAAGTCTTGAAATTTTGAGTTTTTAAAATGGGGTCTAAATACCGGCTACCTAAGTTGTTTTTTTTTTCTTTTTTTTCCAAAAGATCACACAAATAGAGCTAATGACAATTATTAAGCAAAAAGAATATTAATTTAATAAATTGTATTGATTAATAACATTTCTTATGCACAGAAAAAATACGCAATTTTTAGTAAATAATTATTTTTGTCAATTTCTAAAATTCTTTACGACTATCTCTCACAGTCTTCTTCCCATTATTTCTCTAATTTTGTTTTTTAACGTGTAAAACAAAAACAAAAAAGCTTGCTGATTGAAATGAGAATTATTTTATCTCAAAAAATCAAAACCATAATATGACTCTCTGCGTCGGTATAGTCCCTATCAACCCACATATCGCATTCTTAACATTGAACCCAGAATCTCCTCCCCCATTCTTGTACACAGGGAAAGCACCCATGCAAAAGACACTAATTTATCATCTTCCTCTGTTGGATATTTTCCTTTTTCACTTTTTTAACCCTCTCGCTGCGTAATTATTTTATCAACATAGCTTC
The DNA here is from genome assembly GCA_963932465.1 of Maratus speciosus. Lineage (NCBI taxonomy): Eukaryota > Metazoa > Arthropoda > Arachnida > Araneae > Salticidae > Maratus > Maratus speciosus. The sequence continues at coordinate 43,360 of CAWVRF010000992.1, read as the reverse complement.
AAAAATTTCGTATTCAACCCCTTTCCGACGAGCATCTTTTAAGAATATTTATTCTTTTGTCACAGGTTTTTCAAACCAAAAATTTTTGTTTAATTTAACCGAGAAAATGCTCCGATTAAATAAGGCAAAATTTACAATAAAAAATAACTGGTGGGAATAATCAAGGAGGGTTAATTAAACGGAAAAAATGCATCCCCGAGTAAATCTCGGGTTGTGCAAATTTTGCTACTTTTACGTTGCCCGAGGAAATCTCGGGTTGCGTAGCGAGAGGGTTAAAATCAAATTTCTGCCTCTTTCGCCTGGTTTACTCCGTCATTTTTTTCTTTCTCTTCACATTGGCACACAGGCAATTTTGTAGTGTCCAACAGCGTTTTTTTGGAAAGTAATCTGGTAACCAGTGTCGGTCCTGAAGAATTACGGCCATGGTTGCTCTTTTCATATTACGAAATGGGACTGGAAGTATTTCTGAACCATTTAAATTAATTCATTAATTATGGAACTATTTAAATGAATTTCTTTTCCTCCCCTTCAAGCAGAGTAACTGAGAGATCCAAATACCGGCTAGCCGGTATTTAGACCGCTCTAGGTAGCCGGTATTCGGACCACTGCTATGTTTAAGTTAAAAAAGGTATTACTCATTCATATAATAAAATACCAATAATGTGTGCGTGGCAATTGAGAGCTAAATATGTTTAGGAAATAACTTAATCAGCAACTCAAGCCAATATACGATTAGTATATTTAAAAAAAATGAGAAACTCATATCTGTAAAACTTTTGATGTACCAGATTACATAGATTCGACACTTTTGCGTATAATCTCTCTATTCTAAAAAAAAAGTAACTACCGCTGTCACCGCCGCCGCCGCCGGTTTTGATTTTTTTGTGACCGGAGGCCTTTCTTCGTTAATATTAACAAAAATAATGCATACAAAAATATGAAAACCGGTGGTTTTATACAGAAATGTTTGATAAACACTCTGATGCAGACAGTTTTCAAATCGAAGAATTATTTTAAGAGTTATTTAATGCTAAAGTTGGACAAAATCGTTCCACTAAAAAACTTTTATAGCAGCAAAAACTATACATGGCAGTGTAATCATTTTTAGATCATTTTATGCGTTAGAATTTGCCGGAGTGCAGATTGCATTAATTTTTTTATTTTGACTCATTTTTTCAGGTTTTATTTCTATTTTAAACTCAAATTTTCATCATTTCCTGAGATATTTTTTACAGATTTCAGAAAATTGTACTAATTTAAACTGTTGCCAACTGTATAAAAAGCGCAAGCAATAATGTTTGCTTCAAATTAAAAACATTTTTACACGTGACTATTATAAACAGGAAAAAAACTTTCAAATTAGAATTAAATAATTACGTATAAAAAGCAGGAACTTATTAAAAATTACGTCATAAAAAGTATACACGTGAATTTTAAAAGAGAAAGGATATTGTAAAATAATAAGTTCATTAACATGCGTTAGAAGTCTTAGGAGAAATTACGTCATATTTACGTCACATTATAGTTATTACATAAAATGAACACAAAATAGTATTGCAAAAAAGTTTAAATTTAGAAATTAAGCTAGACATTTATTTGATATTTTGAGAATTAATTTAAAATGTCTCATTTAAAAGAACTTTCTTTTCGCTTTGTTAAAAAATACCAGGAGACAAAGACTCTCTTTACTTAATTCCTTTTATATTAGCTTATTTTGAAATGTTGTAACACGTGTATACGTCATCAAGTTATTTTTATTTCGACGTTTTATTTGTGTTTTTATTAATGTTGTACGAATTTATTTGTTCTTTCGTTATTTAAAATAAAAATTATATCAATTTATATAATTTGGCGAGTGGTTTGGCGATTTATATAATTTGGCGAAATTGGTCGACAGGATAATCAAGTAGTACCGCAGCGGATTTGGCGTTAAAATTCCCCAATCAAAGAGAAATGAATAGAAATTCGTTTATAGGGAGATCGCCACTGTTTTTTTAAATTATAATTCAATCTTCCGAAATCTTTTTAAAGCCGATAAAATTAGCGTGCATTTAGAGTCTGCGGTGTCTGGACGGGGGTTAGCGAGCGTAGCTCGTAGGGGCCCGAGCCCCCTAGTATTTCTAAATAATACAGACTTCAGCGACGTACTTTTCGTAACTTTCTTCTCTCAATTAAAGTTACAAATTCTGCCTATCACCGTTAGACTGCGCTGCGCTCAGTTCTCAGAACACCTAGTAGCCGGTATTTGGACCTTCTCCTCTACTATAAATTAACAATTACAACTAGACTTGTATAATGATAATTATAACGTTTATGATTACGATTGCAGTGCTAATGTATTTTTAAATTCAGCATTATCATTACATGTAATGAAAATTGTAATCTCTTACATGCAATTAGATTGTAATTACATAACAAATTAATCAGATTGCGAATTTGCTCAACTCTGGCTACAAATATGAGCTAAAAAAGTCCTTCCGGCCAATACCGGGAGGAAGAGGTAGCTTTCATATTCCTTATTTTAAAAAAGCCAACTTATATCATTCAAACACACGAAGCTCAATTTAGTGGAAACCGAATATAGGAGATTCAATACTAATTGTTATCAATATAATGAATGAGAATTTCGCGAAATTAGTCAGCTTTATCCAAGCTGCTTTTCTTTAAAGTAACTTATATTTGGCTGCCAAATTCGGCGATTTCTTAAAGTGCCTGTTTCAAGACAACATGGTGGATGAGGCTAACCAGTGAACTTGGTCAAGACCTTAGTAATTGCTGTGCACATGCTCACTCACATCGGAATCGGTTTATATATACGAGTGCTGTCGCAAGCAGAAAATCAGATTTTTCAAAATGTCACCCACATTAGAAATTGAAACTGCTATATCTGAGCCATTTTTTAAGGTAAAGACAAACAAAAAATGCTCCTGAATCCTTATATCAAGGTCAAATACTTAAGAAAGAAACCTTTTTCAATTTCTAATTTTTTTGCACCTCACTTTAAATATATATATTTTTCTTAATTTAATGGCCGCCATTTTGAAACAAGATGGCTGATAAATCTGGCCAGCGAACTTGGTCGAGATATTGATGTATACTATCCACATGCCTTCTTACATCGAAATAGGCGAATACGTGTGTTATCGCGTGACAAATACAAGATCGTTTCAAAATGTTAGTCATGCTAGAAATTCAAAGTGCTATAATTCAACCATTTTTTAAGATATAAACAAAAGAACAAATTTTCAGAAACAAAAACTGCTCCGGAATCTTTGTATCAAGGCCAACCACATAAAAAAATCTTTTTCATTTTCCAATTTTTTAATACCTCATTTTAAATTTTAAATTTAATTTTTCTTTAAATGTCAATCCTTTTGAAACAAGATGGTGAATGAAGCTGGCCAACGAACTCGGTCGAGACATTGGTATGTACTATGTACAGAACAAGTTACATCCAAATCGGTTCATAAATACGCCTGTTATCGTGTGACAAAAATCGGGTCGTTTTAAAATGTCAGCCACAATAGAAATTCAAAATGCTATTACTCAGCCATTTTTTTAGATATAGACGAAACAAAAACTGTTCCGGAATCTTTGTACTAAGGTCAAACAAATACGAAAAAAATCTTTTTCATTTTCCAATTTTTTGGTATATCATTTTAATTTTTTTAATTTAAAATTTTTTTTAAATGGCCGCCATTTTTAAACAAAATGGCGGATGAATCTGGCCAACGAACCCGGTCGAGACATTGGTATGTACTATGTATAAACGAAGTTACATCCAAATCGGTTCATAAATACGCCTTTTATCGCGTGACAAAATTCAGGATGTTTCAAAATGTCAGCCACGCTAGAAATTCAAAATGCTGCAACTCAGCCATTTTTTAAGATATAGACGAAACAAAAACTGCTCCAAAATCTTTGTATAAAGGTCAAATACATAAGAAAAAATATTTTTCCATTTTCAATTTTTTGGTACCAAATTTCAAATTTTTCAAATTTTTAAAAATGTTAAATGGCCGCCATTTTGAAACAAAATAGCGGATGAAGCTGGCCAACGAACTCGGTCGAGACATTGGTATGTACTATGTACACACCGAATTACATCGAAATCGGTTCATAAATACGCCTTTTATCGCGTGACAAAATTCAGGTTGTTTCAAAATGTCAGCCACGCTAGAAATTCAAAATGCTATAACTCAGCCATTTTTTAAGATATAGACGAAACAAAATATGCTCCGGAATCTTTGTATAAAGGTTAAATACACAAGAAAATAATATTTTTCCATTTATAATTTTTTGGTACCACATTTCAAATTTTAATTTTTTTTTAAATTTTAAATGACCGCCATTTTGAAACAAAAAGGCGGATGAAGCTGGCCAACGAACTCAGTCGAGACATTGGTATGTACTATGTACACACCGAATTACATCGAAATCGGTTCATAATTACGAGAGTTACAATGTGACATAGGTCAGATATATATATTGATATATATATATATATATCAATTTTGAACGGAGGGTGGTTTTGGGGTGTGGGGATCATGATCGATGAAAATATACCAACATTTTTTGAAATCGCTTTCCTCCGAACGGCTGCAATAGGTAGCTTTTTGTAATGAAAGCTACCTTCAAGAATTTACTTTTAGATGAATGTACTTACGTATTATTAATATATGAATGTTATGTTTATTTCTTCTAAATTTTACTTTCTCCATACTAAATCCACATAGTGAAACTCCAATAGACTAGAGAGTAAATTATAACAAGTAATATAAAAATTTTGTTTTTAAAGTCGATTCCTACTTAGGTCATCAAAGAAAAATTTAATATAATCCCTTAACCTAATACTAGTTTTTGTTGCATTAAAATATCTCAGTTTGTTGATTTTCTATAAGCAAGTAGGTTTACAATGGAATTCTATGGGAATTTTGCAAAATATTAGAAATATCGCCAAGTTGGCGTCACTTTTGGTGACTTATTTTGGACGCCAAATTTGGCGATATATCGCTAAGTTGGCGACAAACTTGGCGGTATTTGCGGACAGAACAGGGTCACCCCTTATTGAAAATACTTTCATTGACCTTCGATAACCAATGGTCGCCATTTTGTTTCCCATGCAAAACTAAATTTAATTAATTAAAATTTAATTAATTAATTAATATTTGAAAAAACTGTATTAACATCAATTGTCATCCAGTAAAAGTTCAAAAAAAGTTATTTCAACTTGATAGGATGAATAATGAGTATTTTATTAACGATTGAAAATTTGAACAAGATAAATATATCTATAATAATAAGGAAAGAAGTTTGTGGGAGAGTGAGTGAGTGAGTGAGTGTGTCGACGGTGTTCTGAAGAGACCACTGCACGTAGAGCTACAAAATTTGGGGAAAAGGTACGTCTATATATGAAGTTTTGCACCTCGAAGCCCGATTTTCGATTTTTGTATTAGATTTTTTTTATTTAATTTTTTATGCGATTTTTAGCACTTTTTTAAGTTTCGAGTCGATTTTTCCATATAAGTGAGAAGAATATGCTATCTTTCTTTTAACCCAATATAGTAAATTTTGTTCTCTTTTCAAAAAAGGTTATTCGGAATTCGTGCAGCGATTTTTGAAATTTTAGCAAGTTTTTTATGCAATTATTGAACAGCATTTAATGCATTTCCATACCTATAAGGAGGTTACCGTAGAGGGACACAGTTCTGTCGCCAAACGCCGCCAAGTTTGTCGCCAACTTGGCGGTATATCCCCAAATTTGGCGACCAAAATGAGTCGCCAAAAGTAACGCCAAGTTGGCGACAACTGCTCTAATATTTCGCCAAATTCCCATAGACTTCCATTGTAAACCAATATGGATTACTTGCTTACAGAAAATCAACAAATTGGAATATTTTAATGCAACAAAAACTAATATTAACTTAAGGGATTATATTAATTATATTTAAGGGAATACAAGTAAATTAAATTGTGAATAAAAGTAACATGATACAATGCTTAGATTATTGTACTTTATTGATATTTTCGACGAAAGGTTTGCCAGTGGTCATTTTGGCGAAAATTATAGTTGATAAATGAATTGAAATGGCTATATCCGTTAGAAAATAATGTAAACAACTCGCAAATTAAAAGAAAATAACTGTTATTTATTTAATTAAAAAAAAAAGAATCAAAAACATTTTTAATGCAAGATAAAATTTATAAAATGAAAATATTTAATTTAAATATGAAAGGAATGTTTATAAAACTTAAAAAAATAAATTAGTATGAAAGAAGCAATTGATACATTATTTGGCGAATTTTCGCTTCACCTGGTTAATAAAAATGTGCCTGAAAAAGCTTGAAGAAATAAAATTTAAGTAACAGTATTTTAGTACTTCTTTTTTCTTTATTCAATTTAATTATCATTTTTATGTAATTTTCCCATCGTATGTCTTACAGGAGAAAGACTTTATTTGTGAGTTACATGCTATTTAATTATTACCTTGGTCACCAAAGAATGCAATTTTAAGCCACAAAGGCAGAAGCGTGAAATAAGCCAGGCGAAGGTCGCAATAATTTTTTTTTAAGTATAGGAGAACATTTTGGAGTAAATCTTTATATTCAAATGTAAATTATATAAAAAGGATTTAAAATTATAACTATGTAGTCAAGTATTTAAATTTTAGTGTAAAAATGTGCCATATACACACTTTTTTATAATCTTCGATAATCAAGCCACCACCAAATGACATATTTACTATATGATTGAAAGTTTTGTTGGCACGTATGTCATATACGCTCCATGGTACATAATGGGCTCAAAATGGCGTTATTTTGCCTGATATGTGGTAATTCGGCTATTGTTGTTTATTTATTAATTAATTGTTTATTTCCTTTTACTTTCTTTTTTACAGTTATATAAACTGTTTTGTTCTATAGACATTAATTAAACTTTTTATTATTTATTGCTATTTCCTTTTAAAATAATAGAAAATAATTTAAATATATATATATGTAAGTGGTTTCGAAAACGATGTTTTCACCAAATTGGCGTGAAAAAAAAAAAAAAAAAAGTGGCACTCCGGGAGTGCCAATAGAAGTGAAAACTTCAACAATTACGTGTGTGTTTTTTTAATCGTCAGGAAATATTTTATGCGTTGAATTGTGTAGCAGCACTAATGAAAGCATCTGGGGACACGGCAGTGCCCCTGCCAAGTCTTGAAAGCACAGCCGTAAGCATCTTTTTCTGGAAGCAACTCAGGGTACTTTTGACCCCCAATATCTTTGTGTTGATGATTCCCAGAAACTTGAAACTTCGTAAATCTAAAGTAATGTGGAAATGGAACTAAATGCTGAAATTTCACGTTTCTGTCTTTTTTATTTCAGAAGATATATGAACTTAAACTTTCGCCTTTTCGACACTGATTCACCGATCATCAAAACTCAGAGGTACGTCCTGTATCCCTAGAATCTTGAAATTTGGTATAAAGGTAGTGTTTGGGATACAATGAAAGGGAAAATTTAAAAAATCCGGAAAATTTGGATAAAAAGTCGAAAAATAAAAAAACTGAGAATTTGGCAGAGATATGATATACGAACCAGGTTTGGCGCGATTTTTTAACGTCAATTTGGCGAAAGCCCGTTTTCCAATACCAGTTACAATATATATTTTAAAATTATTTTCTATTGTTTTAAAAAGTAAACAACAATAAATAAACGGTAATTTCATTAATAACTATAGAACGAAACAATTGTACAATTTAAAAAAATAAAATAAAAGTAAATGAACAATTTATTAATAAATAAGCAACAGTAGCCGGGTTACCTTGTAAAATAAAGTAACGCCATTTCGCTGTCAATTAGGTACCCAAGTGCGTATCTGACATCTGTGCCCTGTATTTTATCTTCCGTAATCGAAATTCCCGCCAATACTGTTGGTTATTGACCAGACCATCAACACGATAAAATACAGCGTTATCGGTTTTTAGTTACACGAAATAGGTAGGTCACGAATGCGGTATAATTCATTTTAACTGACGAAAAACAAAATAATAATTTGTTTTAGCAATACGCCGGGAGAAAAAGTGAGTTTTAGCTTCCTTCTTCTTTTGCGGATTGAGCTGAAGAGGGAAAAGTTCCTGTCATTCACCGCTTGGCGCGCTAGTGTCTATGTGTCAAAATGCTAGCATGTCGTTACGTTACAGTGTCTCGAAATCAGTGGTTTTTCCCCATCTCAAAAAAAGCTCAACGCGCCTAAAGAAGTTTTCACTTCAAAAAATCGCGCGAAACCTGGTACGTATCTATGCCTAATAGTTATTTACATTATTGTGATTACTTAGTATCAGGCAACAGATTGAAGAGTATTTGATATATTTTTAATATATGGTCTTTGGTGAGTTAGAGAAAATGGCCTTGGCGAGTGAAGTGAATTTTACGTATATTTACTGGCAAACTATTTACTTTTCATATACATATAAGCATTTTTTTTCAATATTTATTTTATTTATTTATATAAAGAAGAGCTATTTGTCTACTTTTAAATACGAACAGAAATAATTTTTGGTTCTACCTGATTATCCCGTTGACCAAAAAAAATATCGCCAAACTATAAGATTAAATGCCAATAATGGGTGATCGTGAATGTCAAATTTACTTGACATTAAACACTTTACACGTGTTTGTTACGTCATCAGGGGATTTTTAATTCGATATTTACGTTTCTTTGCCTTCTGCTGCAATTTTTTGACATTCCGTTTTTGACCTATAATACTAAAGTAATTTCTACCTTCATTTCAATAAAGTTTATTTGGATTTCGTATAACAATTTTCGAATATTTCGGGTATTTTGTATGTGATTTTTAGTGTATTTTAGCGATTTTCTACCATTTTTCCACATTAGTGAAAGACCTTGATAGAAGTTGAATCAACTTTCAATCTTCGAGCACAATATATAATTATTTTTCACTCTTTCCGAAATTTGTGCAGCGATTTAAAACTTTTCCGCGATATCTTATTGTGATTTTCAGAGGTCTTTCGCAATTCGTGCTGTTTTTTTACGTACCCGGGCAACGCCGGGCAAGTTAGCTAGTAAATAAATAAATATATAAATAAACAAATATAGGGAGAGTGTGAACTAATAGTAAGAATTGAATAAGCACTTGGTGGATTACAATTTAAGTAGATAAAAACAATGTTCATAGCACCAAAATATTTCTACTTGTTACAAACTAGTTTTGGTAGCCATAGCGTACCATCATCCGTGCAAAATATGTTTGCTTAGAAAAGTAATTTGTTTAAATATATGTAGGAGAAGCAAATTCAATGATAAAGTTTATTGGCCAGTAGAATTAGTGGAAATTTTAGGAAACAGCCTATGTAAGAGAAGGGGATTCAAAGATAAAATTTATTGGACAATAGAATTACATAAGGTAATTTAAGGAAACGGACATTGTAAGCGGATTCAAAGATCAAGTTTATTGATCAATAGAATTTCAGGAAAGTTTAGGTAACAGCCAATAAGATATTTAATAAATGCAATGTGAAAAGATGCAAATGGAATTTATGAACAAGAGGTTTTCATATATTTTTTCTAACAATCAGACAACGGGTGAATATCGAAATCACAACAAGATTTTTATAAATATCGAATGCTTCAAGAAAGTCAAGTTTCATGAATTGAAGTAGGTTTAGAGATAATTTCTGAGGAGCTAAAGTCAAAAATGTGATTCATTTTCCAGAAATGTTCAACAAATTTTTATCCTTCTTTTCAAAATCAAACTTTTCCGTCGCTAAAATCCTTAGGCAATTTGACTTCAGAATAATTTTTACCCCTGCTAATAAACTTACTCTATCCAAACTGAAAGATCCTGCTGAGATATCCAATTCCTGGGGTATCTACAGTCGCCAGCCCTTTTTCTCTCACCAATTTTATAACATTAGCCAATAACAGATAGCATATTTTAACACTGCAATGACAGATATAACTCACTGTGAATGACTGAACAAATTAAAAATTTTTGACAAAAAATATTTAAGATTATATAAATAATAAAATCTCACGTAATTTTGTCTATTAACATGTTGCGTGCCACAACAGTCATCGGTGACTGACACTGAACTTTTCGTTTAGACCGCGTCGGTCATCGGTGACTGACAGTTATTGATTGTGTAACGGCAATCTTATTTCATGCCCCAAACGGAAAGACAGACAAAATAAACTTTGCATTCAACGTGTTAATGATTAAGCTTAGTCAATAACAGAAATGTTTAAGTGAGAGATAACATAAACTTGAAACATTTTATTTTATAATGAAAGCATCGTATATAATTTTACACAACAAGAAAAAAAAATCATACCTCAAGCATAAATTATGAAACACTTTCTAACACTTCCTGAATTCTTTACCAAAACTTTGCTGTTTAATAAGGTAAAAAGAAAAAAAAAAAAAAAAAAAAAAAAAACGTAAGTAAACAATTTAGACATAACACATTTGAAAACGTGAGTTCAGCAATTACCATCCATAACGGAAAAGTAGTCCAATTATTTTGTGCAGCTCTGTATTTAATCTATAATTTGTTCATATTCTGCAAAAAATGCGAAAAAGTTTAGCAAGAAAATGCATAATAGGTAGAACATTCGCGTTCAGTACTTTCTATCAGTAATACGGAAACGTACCTGAATTCTTTTGTACAGCACTGTATACTACCAACAGATTTTTATATGCGCTATATATTAAGCTAAAATTTAATTGAGGCTAAAACATAATTAAAACTACTCAAATCACACATCCAAAATCTCTACTCCAATTTTTTAAACTTCTAAGCATTGCACATTTTCAATTTTTACACTTTCGTATAAGGAAAAAAGTACTTTTAACTGCAATTTGTTTGAATACTGCACCTCAATTTATTTTAAATTGTTTAGGGCAACGTATCTTAGACATCAAATTCACCGATTCGATATTTTGCCAAATGCCGCCAAGCTCGGCGACAATTGGATGCAAAAGGTCACTCATGTGTATCTATGTGCATATTTTGGCTCAGATGTCATATACGCATATTGGCGCGATTTTTTTCCGTTGCCAATTTGGCGAAAACATCAACAGCATAAACAACATCATCCGGGTTACCATATCAAGCAAAATAACAGCACTTTGGCGCCAGTCAAGTACCCGTTGCGTATATAACATTAGCGTCATAAAATCTGTGCCAATATATTTTGCGCAGAAATAAAATATGTGTCACTTTGACATGTACTCCAATTATAAAAAATTCGGTACTTCTTAGTTATCCCGTCGACCAAATTACTGTCGCAAATTGTAAGATTAATTGCCAATAATGGTTGCCATTCATTATTTAATTGTAAGATTAAATGCCAATAATGGCCAATAAAACCATTAATTCGACGTTTTATTTGTATTTTTATTAATGTTTTACTAATTTATTTGTTCTTTCGTTATTTAAAATAAAAAATTATGTCAATGTGTATAATTTGGCGAAATTGGTCGACGGGATAACTAAGAAGTACCAAAAATTCTAAGCAATGTTTAAAATTGAAGCCCCATATTAGCGCGATTTTTTCCGACGCCAATTTGGCGAAAAATTCGTTTGTGAATACCAGTTACATATATTTTTTTAAAAAAGGAATAACAATAAATAATAAAAAAGTTAAATTAAGAACAATAGAACACAACAATTTATTAATTACAAAAAAAAGAAAAATAATGTAAATAAACAATTTAATAATAAATAAAATAAACAATAACATCCGTGTTACCATATCAAGCAAAATAATGACACTTTGGCGCCAGTTAAGTACCCGGTGCATATATGGCATCGGCGTCAGAAAAAAAATAAAGCCAAAAAAGCACTAATATGAGGCGCGTATGTGTCATCTGTACCTCAAATTTTAATGCTGTAATGACAATGGAGTCATACGCAATTTGGACATGATAATAGCAACTTTTTGGTCTACAAATACACATAACAAAGAAGTAGCTTCAATTATTTTGTACAAAAAACATACCTGGCAAATTGGTTAGACGAGGATCTATAGATTTTGACCTATTTCTCATTGTATAATACCGTGTTTGTATACTTTCATATAAATATGTGCATTTACATTAAAAATAAGGTCTCTTGTCATATTCACTATCTATCTACATTCCAAAACAAAAGAAAGCAAAACAAATCAAAACAAAAAGAAGTCCGTTAACATATATGGTTGCCTAGTTACACAGCTTTGAAAGAGACACATAAATTCGGAAAGATTAAAATATATATATTATTTTTCCACCATGGAATTTAGCATTTTTGTTTATAAAAGGAGAAAAAAATATGGTCAAGTTTTTAAATTTAAAAATTTTGTCAAGTATAAATTTTAATGGAATATTCATGCGACACAATTGGAAACTGTGATTTTAGACTTTAGTATAAGCACATAGAATGAAAATTAATAAAAAATTAGTCATAGCACTCTGAACTCAGAACAAAAAAATCTTAACCCCAAACTGCACACAAAAAAAGACTTCATAAGCAAATATTTCATTCATAAAACTGATAAAAAAATTACTATAATTCAATCAAAGTAACATCACTTATCATTGACTTTCTATTCCAGCAGAATGGACAATATCCGCCTGACGCCACATTTTCCCATCATGTGTTTTACAGGAGATATTAGAGGATGTAACTGTAAAAATAACTGTACTTACCATACACGTTACTTAGATATTTACGCTTTCGATTCAACTTTTGTTACCAAAAAATGTGATTAACGCCAAAATGTATAAGCGTGCGATGTTCGCAATAATGTTGTTTCAAGTGTATGAAAGCAGTTATGGATGAAATGTTTATAGTCAAGTGTAAATTATATAAGCATGGTTTATACACTGAATTTTTAAAATTGCGACTATATAAGAAAATGGAGTAAAAAATTAAATTCCAATGTAAATGTTTGATACACACAAGAAACCCTGTACTCGAAAGTTAAATTAAATTTACGCCAACCACTGCAGACTAAAATATGCCAAATGACTGCAAAACCGGAATACGGAACTTTTGCCTTTGGTATTCGCATAAACTTACGGAATGAAATACTTTCTTGTCTATAAACGAATTAATTGAACTGTTTTAATAGCTATACGCAGCACAATAATTTGGCGCATGACGAAATAATTTACTTTTAGACAGTTAAATTTCACCATACTTTACTACGGAAGCATGCCGGTTTGTCCCCCCCCCTCCAATTATGTGACTTTTACAGCCTCGCACTCAAATCAGTGGATAAAGTCCATTACGATTAAGGCCAATGATGTCATTTTGATTAGTTCAAAGTTTTCATATGTATTCAGTTCTGAGAATCCGTGCGTTAAACTGTGATCGTGGATATATTGTAAGATTGTAATATTGTATATCACTAGGGGGCTCTGCCCCTACGAGCTACGCTCGTCAACCCCCGTTCAGACACCGCAGGCTCTAACAGCACGCTAATTTGATCGCCTTTAAAAAGATTTCGGAAGATTGAATTATAATTTGAATCTGACAATTATAATCTGACGTAATTTTCACCAAACTTTTCTTTCTCTTTTTAATATTCACGTCAAAATACTTTTGTTAGAAATGAAATATTATGATCATCTTAAAATGTCAAGTAAATGTCTCGCGCAATTTTTAAATTAAAACTGTTTTGTAATATTATTTTTTGTTCATTTTACGTAATAAGTGTAATATGACGTAAATTCTCCTATTTAGGACTTCTAACGCATGTTGCTGAATTTATTATTTTACAATATTCTTTCTCATTTAAAATTCACGTGTAACTATAGTTTTTATGACGTAATTTTCAATGAGTTCCTGCTTTTTATATTTTTTGTTTATAGTAGTCACGTGTAAAATAAATTTTTAATTTGAAGCAAACATTACTGTTTGCACTGTTTATACAGTTGGTAACAGTTTAAATTAATACAATCTCTCTATTCTAAAAAAAAGTAACTACCGCCGCCGCCGGTTTTGAATTTTTTGCGACCGGAGGTCTTTCTTTGTTAATATTAAGAAAAATCATGCATACTAAAATATGAAAATCGGTAGTATTGTACAGAAATGTTTGATAAACACGCTGATGCAGACAGTTTTCAAATCGAAGAATTATTTTAAGAAATATTTAATGCTAAAGTTGGACAAAATCGTTCCACTAAAAAAGTTTTATAGTAGAAAAAACTATTCATGGGAATTTAATCATTTTTAGATCATTTTATACGTTTCAAGTTCCCGGTGTGCAGATTGTATTTCTTTTTTTATTTGGCTAATTTTTTGAGGTTTTATTTGTATTTTAAATTCAAATTTTCCGCATTTCTAGAGATATTTTTTACAGATTTTAGAAAGTGATATTAATTTAAACTGTTGCCAACTGTATAAACTGCGGAAACAATAATGTTTGGTTCAAAAGAAAAATATTTATACGTGTAATAAATTAAAAATTTATTTACACGTGACTATTATAAACAGAAGAAAACATTTGGAATTAGAATTAAATAATTATGTACAAAAAGCAGGAACTTATTAAAAATTACGTCATAAAAACTATAATTACACGTGAATTTTAAGAGAGAAAGGAATTTGTAAAATAATAAATTTATTAACATACGTTAGAAGTCTTAAATAGGAGAAATTACGTAATATATACGTCACATTACAGTTATTACATAAAATGAACACAAAATAATATTGCAAAACGGTTTAAATTTAGAAATTGCTCTAGACATTTATTTGATATTTTGAGAGGATACTTTTCAACTATTTTTGTTAGGAAAGCGCAAATAATATTTCATTTCTAACACAAGAATTTTCACGTGAATATTAAAAAGAGAAAGAATAGTTTGGTCAAAATTACGTCAGATTAAAAACGATTAATTTAAAATGTCTCATTTAAAAGAACTTTCTTTTCGCTTTGTTAAAAAATACCGGGATACAAAGATTCTGTTTACTTAATTCCTTTTATATTAGCTTATTTTGAAATGTTGTTACACGTGTCTACGTCATCAAGTTATTTTTATTTCGACGTTTTATTTGTATTTTTATTAATGTTGTACTAATTTATTTGTTCTTTCGTTATTTGAAATAAAAATTATGTCAATTTATATAATTTGGCGAGTGGTTTGGCGATTTGTATTTGGCGAAATTAGTCGACGGGATAATCAAGTAGTACAGCACCGGATTTGGCGTTAAAATTTCCCCAATCAAAGAGAAATGAATAGAAATCCGTTTTATAGGGAGATCGCCACTGTTTTTTAAATTATAATTCAATCTTTCGAAATCTGTTTAAAGCCGATCACATTAGCTTGCATTTAGAGTCTGCGGTGTCTGGACGGGGGTTGTCGAGCGTAGCTCGTAGGGGGCGAGCCCCCTAGTTTTCTAAAATTTGAAAAAATATCTCTCGAAATGCTGAAAATTTGAATTTAAAATAGAAATAAAACCTCGAAAAATTATTCAAATTAAAAAACTAACTGCAATCTGCACACCGGGAAATTCTGACGCATAAAATGATCTAAAAATGATTAAATTCCTATGTACAGTTTTTGCTCCTATAAAACTTTTTTAATGTAACGATTTTGTCCAACTTTGGCATTATATATCTCTTAAAATAATTCTTCGATTTGAAAACAGTCTGCATCAGCGTATTTATCAAACATTTTTCTATAACACTACCGATTTTCATATTTTTGTATGCAACAGTTTTTTTTTAATATTAACGAAGAAAGACGTCCGGTCACAAAAAATTCAAAACCGGCGGCGGCGGCGGCGGCGGCGGTGACAGCGGTAGTTACTTTTTTTTAGAATAGAGAGATATTTATAAATTTTCCATCACTCGGAGGTGCCATTGCAGAAGAATAATACCTCACTTTCATTTAAAACAATCTAAATAATTCAGCATTTCTCTCGGCTAATTTTTTGTAACTATATTAAAATTTCATCAATAAATAAATCCTTCTATATATATAAAAAATTTTTGATTTGGAAATGGACCAATGAAAATCTGCGTAGATATTCCCGGCAGATCGGCATCCAGTTTAAATGCTTAAACATGGCCTTTCTTTGTTAATATTAAAAAAAACTGTTGCATACAAAAATATGAAAATCAGTAGTGTTATAGAAAAATGTTTGATAAACACGCTGATGCAGACAGTTTTAAAATCGAAGAATTATTTTAAGAGATATTTAATGCCGAAGTTGGACAAAATCGTTCCATTAAAAAAGTTTTATAGGACCAAAAACTGTACATAGGAATTTAATCATTTTTAGATCATTTTATGCGTCAGAATTTCCCGGTGTGCAGACTGCATTTAGTTTTTTAATTTGACTCATTTTTTGAAGTTTTATTTCTATTTTAAATTCCAATTTTCAGCATTTCGAGAGATATTTTTTACATATTTTAGAAAATTGTATTCATTTAAACTGTTGCCAACTGTATAAACAGCGCAAACAATAATGTTAGCTTCAAATTAAAAAATTATTTTACACGTGACTATTATAAACAGAAAATATAAAGAGCAGGAATTCATTGAAAATTACGTCATAAAAACTATAATTACACGTGAATTTTAAAAGAGAAAGAATATTGTAAAATAATAAATTCGTTAACATGCGTTAGAAGTCTTAAATAGGAGAATTTATGTCATATTTACGTCACATTACACTTATTACGCAAAATGAACAAAAAATAATATTGCAAAACAGTTTAAATTTAAAAATTGCGCGAGACATTTATTTGATATTTTAAAATGATCATAATATTTCATTTCTAACAAAAGTGTTTTTACGTGAATATTAAAAAGAGAAAGAAAAGTATGATAAAAATTACGTCAGATTATAATTGTCAGATTCAAATTATAATTCAATGTTCCGAAATCTTTTTAAAGCCGATCAAATTAGCGTTCTGTTAGAGTTCTGTTAGAGTCTGCGGTGTCTGAACGGGGGTTGACAAGCGTAGCTCGTAGGGGGCAGAGCTCCCTAGTTAATTAAACAAAAACATAATTTGCAGGACATATTAAAAAAATAAACAAACAATTTATTAGCTCCCGATATGCTGTTTCTTTTGGGCAGCAATTAAAGTGTCGTTTCTAGAAAATAACGTTGCGTTATCTAAGCCAGCCGTACAATAAAGCAGTTGCATCATTGTACGGTTAAATACAGATAATCTCTACTGCAACTATTTAACCTTCTAAGCCTCACACATTTTCAATTTTTATACCTTCGTATAAGTGGGAAAAAGTACTTTTAAATGCAATTTATTTGAAAACTGCATCTGAATGTATTTTTAAGGTATTAATTTTTTTTTTAGCTTTTGATGCCATTTCATTAATGTTGACAACGGAAGTCCTCCATTTCTGTAGAAAGTAAAGGGAAAATAGTTGGAAAATAGTAGAATATTGTATCTTTTTGTTGCTATTTTCCCATAAAAACTTTAAAATATGTAATTAAAATACGTGCTATTTTGAAAAAATATAAATTAATGATCTCTGATAAAACATGGAGATATTATAAACTATATTTAATATTAAGTATCTATATTAATGTTACAAACAAATGAAGGCATATGAATAATTAGATAGCCGATTTTTTTGTCGAGCTTCTTGAATGACGACATCGCTTTTTGTTGGATTTGTGTATTGTTCTGCGATAGTGATATCCTATGCAGACTTTTCTGTAGATGTTGTTTAAGAGTGGATCGTAAATGTGGAATTCTTCAACGGATGCGAATGATGTCATTTTATGAAAAATAAAAGCGTGTTCTTTAAGTCTTAAAATTGAAATATGTATTGCACTATCTATATTTATATACATTTTTTTACCGTCGGGGGCGACACTAAATTCTGAAAAATCAGAATTCCAATTTTCTAGTTTCCTACATTGTTTAGACCCTAGAAGGGATAGATATTAAAATTTTTCTTCAGCTGTTTCTACAGTTAATGTTAAAGTTTTGTAACAAATATATTTAAACCAATTGAACTCTAAAAAACTAGAAAACAGGAATTCTGCTTTTTCAGAATTTAGTGTTGCCTTCGTTGACAGAAAATATGTGTATATAAATATAGATAGTACAAAATATATTTCAGTTTTAAGATTTAAAACACATGCTTTTATTTTGTATAAAATCCATTCGCATCCGGAGGAAGAATGCCTCATTACGATCTAGTCTTAAACAACATCTACAGTAAACTATGCATATGACGTCACTTTTGCTAAATAATACACAAATCCAAAAAAAGAGTTGTCGTCATTCAAGAAACTCGACAAAAAATATCGACTATCTAATGATTCATATGCCTTCACTTGTTTGTAATATTAATATAAATACTTAAAATAGAGTTTATAATAGCTCCCTGTTTTATCAGAAATCATTCAATTATATTTGTTTCAAAATAGCACGTATTTTAATTACATTTTTCCCCGTTGTTATGGGAAAATGACAATAAAAAGATACAATTACTATTTTCCAAATATATATATATTTTTAACTTTCTATAGAAATGGAGTACTTGAGTTGCCAATATAAACATATCTAATCAAAAACAACTCGTTGTAAATGATCCCGCCAAGCCACAAACCTAAAACGTCAGTCATAAAAAGAGGCGATATCACATAAAAAGAAGCGATATAGAAGTGCATACTCCGAGTGCCGTGTAAAAATCTATAACTACTCATAATGTTTCCAAAGGACTCGGAGTGAAGTACAGTATGCGAAAACTGCTTGGCGATCTGCAGGCTTTTATAATGTTTGTTCTTCCTGCACTTACATATGACTATTTGTTTAACAATTTTCTTCATGTATTACTTCTCCCATTAAACTGTGAAAATTTGAAGCTTTTGGTGTTTACATGCCCATTCTTATTTAACATCATGGAGTCGATTTGTTGATTACCATTATTTGAACGAGAAAGACCAGTTTTATGAGGAGGATTTTCTAAGTAAACATGTAATAAATATTTTGAGTTTCTAAAATAATAATAGAAAATAATTAGCACATGAATATTACTAACAATGCACCTAATAATAGACGTTAACTAAACTAAGATACAGGGTGTCCAGCGAATAAGACCCTGATTTCAAAATTAAATATCTCAAAAACAAAGATCAATAGAATTATGCGATAAACGGTTTGTTTATTAGCTAAGCTGTAAAAATGTTATAAGGAAGTTGCAAAATTTAGTTGTAAAAACCGCTAACAGATGGCGCTGTAATCGCAATTCCTATACATTGTGTTTTGAAGTCGAGAGCACTAGCGTCTCATTCCTAGATGGCTTCCTATGGAAGAACGAAAATTTGGAAAGACCGCTTTTTCGTTGGTGTGATGTGCAGAAGTGGAGACATCTGATCACAGAATTATTGCACCAGCTTCAATTTTAGAGAATTTCAATTAATAGAATTTTCAATAAAAAGTTTAGCAATCATTATATAAGAACTTATTAAAATATTTTATTTGGGTAATGCGCAGAAGCGGAGCCATGTGTTGACAGAATAGAGATTTGTTTCAAATTTTGTTATAAGCTACTTCGGTCCGGATACCAGTATCTCTGTGGTATGTCTTTTCTCTCGTAATTGGTAGATCGTGGAATCGAATCCAAGTAGAGGGGGATTTGAAAAAAAAATGGAAATCTTTACTTTTTAATATTTATTTAAACTGTGAAAAAGTTTGAATAAAAAAATCCAAAGTTTCTGGTTTTAAAAAATAATTAAGCTAAAGGAAACCCCTTTTTAAAAAATCATTGAGCATTTATAATAATGATTCATAAATCATTTTTTTTAATTGTAGAGAATAGTTTGAATGAAAAAATACAAAGTTTCTATTTTTAAAAACTTAATTAAGTTAAAAAAATAATTTTAATTTTAAAAACTCAATTTTATTTTTTTTAAATGAGCACAGAAATATGGTGCAGCTTCTAGCGATAGGATTCGAAGTGTTGGAAAGGAATGCAGCATCCAAAATACTTTTGCTTTGACGTTGATGATATGACTTAACATCAATTCCTTAAAAAAAAAAAAAAAAAAAATAATTTAATGCATAATTTCTGCCTCTAAAACTTTGTTTACAAGGAAAAGAAATATATGTGTTGTGCTAAAACCAAAGTATTATGCCGTGATTTAAAAATAAATTAAAAGTGAAAAATTACTTTTTTATTTTTAATAATTCAGGTATAAACAATAATACCAAAATATTATGCCGTGATTTAAAAATATAAAAAATAAATAAAAAGTACAAAATTATTTTTCTAAATATATGCATTTTGATTTAAATAATTATATGGCATTAAAGATTGAATTTAATAAAATATTTAATAAGTTCTTATAAAGATTTCTAAACTTTTTATTGAAAATTCTATTAATTGAAATTTTCTAAAATTAAAGCTGATGCAATAATTCTGTGACCAGATGTTTCCACTTCTGCACATCACCCCAATGAAAAAATGGACTTTCCCAATATTCGTTTTTCCGTAGGGAGCAAATCTAGGAATGAGACGCTAGTACTCTGTACTTCGAAGCAGTTTACAAGTATTGCGATTACATCGCCATCTGTTAACGATTTTTGCAACTAAATTTTGAAACTTCTGTATAACATTCTTACAGCTTAGCTAATAAACAAACCGTTTACCGCATAATTCTATTGATCTTTGTTTTTGAGATATTTAATTTTGAAATTAGGGTCTTATTCGCTGGACACCCTGTATATTGCAATAAAGCCTGCGTAAACGGAATTTCACATGACAGGGGAAAAATCTGTTCTAGTAATGCTACTAGTATTATATAATATTCCTTATGTTGTAAACATGACATTCACGTTTAAAAAATAAATCTGTCATAAACATGATCCATTTTACCAGTTTTCCCTTTAATTTTAATACAGTCTATTACTAAACGTATTTATGTAATTAAAAATTATGTTTAAAATAATGAAAAGTATAATTGTAATAATACATTATTACCACAATTACATACCATTTCCTGCTTGTCTTATAAATCTGTCTGATTTATTACAGATCTTCCTCCTACAAATATGTATAAGAGTGATATAATGAGAAATTAAAATTAATTTTTTCGACTTTCACAATTTTTCGAAATTGGTATAGGTACTGCATATATTAAATATACGCCTGCAGGTCGCCAAGCAGTTTTCACATACTGTACCTCACTCCGAGTCCTTTGGAAACATTATGAGTAGTGATAGATTTTTACACTGCACTCGGAGTATGCACTTCTATATCGCTTCTTTTTATGTGATATCACTTCTTTTTATGACTGACGTTTTAGGTTTGTGGCTTGGCGGGATCATTTACATCGAGTTGTTTTTGATTAGATATCACTCCTTTTTGTAAGGTATTTCATTTGCATTATACATATTCCATTTTAATTTAGAAAAGAAAAGATAAACGGAAGAAACTAAAAAAATAATTTAATAGTGATGCTATAAACTTTTCATAAGTGTAATATATCTAGTAAGACATAATGTTGGACTTTTTAATAATAATTCATAACCATTTTATCGATCCTTACAAATCTCAGAGAAAATGATTTATTTTTTAGAAATGATAAAATCTGTCGAAATAACCAGTAATATTTGTTGTATATAATATTCAATAAGCTATATGGTGATATATTAATTCAGCAAGAATTTTAGTCTTTGAAAAAATCATTTTCCAAATGGTCGTTGTAATTTGTTAAATTGCTTTTATATAAATGGTTTTTATATAATGTATGTTTTTGTTTTGTCTTGCTCGGATTGATTTTTCACAAATCCAATACTTTCTTGTAAAGATAGATGAAAGTAACAAGTGGGTAAGTGTGATCACAGATCGCACAGATGGTTTCGTTTAATATTCCTTTCAAAACACATTATCCTTTTGAAAAATCTGTTAGTTCCACATTTCACAACCAGGAGGCGCACTTGATTCTAAACATACCTGTATCCGAACGAAAATCCATTTTGCACACTATCCGTAGATATATTAGTTGAGGGGATTGGGCCCATAGTACCCGAGATAAGTAGGCGCACCTGGCGGAAAAAAATGGAACTAAAATATGTAAGGCTATGGTGCATAATATGAAAGATTGGTCAAGGGGATGTCGGCTAAAGTTGGAAAATTTCTCCCCGGGTTAAAAGGGCGGAGGTTAGAAAAATTGCTTAAAATACACAAGTTAGAGCCCAGAGAGGTAAATAATATAAGACTTTTTGAAAATTTTATGATTTTGTCGTGTGGTCTGAGGCATTCAGCTATACGTATGCAAAATTTCATGTCTCCAACTTAATTAGGGGCTCTCTTAGAAAGAATTGCTTGAAATACATATGTGGTAGCTCAAAGGGTTAAACGTAAGACTTTTTCAAGATTTTATGATTTGTCGCCTGGCCTCAGGTGTTCTGCAATAAGTATGCAAAATTTCAAATCTGCAATTTAATTAGGGGCTCAGTTAGAAAGAATTGCTTAAAATACACAACAAACTGGAGTTGAAATGGTTAAACATAAAACTTTTCAAAATTTATTATTTGACGTGTGATCTGAGGTGTTGAGCTATAAATATGCAAAATTTCACGCCTCCAACCTAAATAGGGACTCATTTAGAAAGAATTGTTTAAAATACCCATGTGAGATCCCAAAGGGTTAAATGTACGACATTTTCAAAATTTTATGATTTGTCGTTTGATTTGAGGTGTTCAACTATAAGTATGCAAAATTTCACGTCTCCAAACTAATTAGGAGCTCACTTAGAAAGAATTGTTTAAAATACACATGCGGGAGCTCAAAGGGTTAAATGTACGACTTTTTCAAAATTTTATTATTTGTCGTATGATGTGAGGTATTCAGCTATAAGTACCTAAAATTTCATGTCTCCAACATAATTAGGGGCTCACTTAGAAAGAATTTTTTTAAATACCCATGTGGGACCCCAAAGGGTTAAACGTACGACATTTTCAAAATTTTATGATTTGTCGTTTGATGTGAGGTGTTCAGCTATAACTATGCAAAATTTCAAGCCTCCAAACTAATTAGGAGCTCACTTAGAAAGAATTGTTTAAAATACACATGCGGGAGACAAAAGGGTTAAATGCACGACTTTTTCAAAATTTTATTATTTGTCGTTTGGTGTGAGGTGTTCATCTATAAGTACCCAAAATTTCATGTCTCGAACATTTATAGTTTCTGAGAACGGGCTCTGTGACGGACATACAGACAGACAGAGGAGCGAGACGAATAAGGTTTCGTCAGATGATCGAAACCCTAAAAATTATTATTCAGGGAATTAAAAGTCAAAAGATTGTGAGAATGCCTCAAATATTATGTATGCCACGTTGCAATAATAAGAAGCTAGCGGGTATTACGATAATACTTTTACTAAAATAAAAATTATTATTCCGGGACTTAAAAGTCAAAAGACTGTGAGAATACCTCACATATTACGCACGCCACGCTGCTAAAATTAAAAGACTTTAAACTGGTATAAATCAAAAACTAATTAATATTTTCACATGAAACTTTCAAAGGTTTGAACTACTCATAAAAGCAGTTCTAATGGCGTAAACCGCGTAAAAATCCGATAATTACACATTGCTGTAGCCCTGTCAACAGATTTGGTCGGAACAAGAATTTCAAGTGCAAAAAACAGCACTTTTAAAATCGAATTTACTTAAAACCTATTGGCCGGATTCAACTTTATTTTCGTTTTCTGAGTCACGTGGCACGCCCCATTCCATAGAAACAAGAATTTTGTTTCTATCATAAATAGAACCGGAAATATAGAGGGGTCAAAATCTCGCTTTGGTCAGTCCGGAAAATATAAACTTAGAGTACTAAAAAATTTTTTGAAATATCGTTTGGCATTAATTGGCGGAAATTCGTTTCATTTACGGCTCATTGCACTGTTGCTTCTTTTGCTTGGTGAGAAACTCTGTCGAGTTTCTATGATAGTACTAAAAACTACAAAAAAAATTAATGTATCCAAAAGAAATTGAGAGGCAGTTTTCAAACAAATGGCATTTAAGAGTACTTTTTTCTCCCAAAATGACGTTATAAAAATTGAAAATGTGCGATGCTTAGAAGCTTAAAAAAATTAAGCTTAAAAAAATTGCAGGAGAGCATTTAACAGTACAATGGTACATCTGCTTTGTTTTACAGCTGGCTTACTCAACGGAACGTTATTTTTTAGAGAAAACATTTTAGTTGTTGGACGAAAGAAATAGCATATCGGGGGCTAATAAAAATAAAATTGAAACAATATGATACTTAAACTACCTCCAAAAACATAGATTCCCTTCGAAAGAAATGGAAATAAATCTTAGACTTTTTTAAAGGTTTGTATTTTCCATGTGCCTTTTTGCACATATCATAAACATAATACAAAATCTGCAATACAAATATTTTCAGATTACGAAGATTAAGAATGAAAAAAGGCATAATAGTCCAGGCAATAGAGACCGTATAGGGGCTCTACCAAGCAAAATTCATGGTAGCTCTGGAAATTGGTTTACTTTATGTTTTTTGGCTCGCTGAATCCGAATTTTTAACTTCCCACCAAAATTTCCTCGGGCAACCTCCCTAAATTTTGGTAAAATCCCCCCCCCCCCCAAAAAAAAGGATTTTCTTTTTAATCAATTTTTTTATTGTTTTAGGGAAAACGTAACTATAAATTCAAAAAGTAGGCAAAATTTGCAACAAATTAGATATATGGCATTATGGCTTAGGATGAAGGGGAAGGGGGGATCTGCCTCGGAACATGCGCGCGGTGCTGCGTGAACTCTAAGTTGCGCAATTCCACTTAACCACTCACACGTTTACATTCGCCCTCCCATCTCCCCTCGAACTTTCTCTATAAGGTTTACTTTAAGTTTTTTGGGTCGCTGAATCCGAATTTTTAACTTCCTCTCAAAATTTCCCCCCCCCGACCCCCCCCCCCCAAATTAGTTGTTTTTTAACTTAAATTTCTTATTGTTTTAGGGGAAAAGCATTACAAAATTCAGAAACTAGACAAAATTTGCAATAAACACGATGCATGACATTATGACGTAGGATGAACGGGGAGGGGGAGGGCTGCCTCAGAACATGCACTGCGGCGCTAAGTGCACTAAATTATGAAGTCCAGCCAATAGGGGATTTTACCTGGCAAAATTAATACTAGTTCTGGATTTTGACTCACTTTATATTTTTTGGGTCGCTGAATCCGAATTTGTAACTTCCCACCAAAATTTCATCCGGCAACCCCCCAAAAAATTGATTTTTTGAAAAAATTTGTTTTTTGAGAAAAGCGCGCGGAGAATGTTTCGAGGCAGCCCCCTCTCTCCTCGTTTATCCTATGTCATAATGTCATATATCCTATTTGTTACAAATTTTGTCTAGTTTCTGAATTTCGTAATGCTTTTCCTCTAAAACAATAAGAAGTTTAAGTTAAAAACAACTATTTTGGGAGGATTTCGGGGAGGAA
This sequence comes from Maratus speciosus, assembly GCA_963932465.1. Classification (NCBI taxonomy): domain Eukaryota; kingdom Metazoa; phylum Arthropoda; class Arachnida; order Araneae; family Salticidae; genus Maratus; species Maratus speciosus. The sequence goes on along the minus strand of CAWVRF010000992.1, from coordinate 17,911 downwards.
ATTTTTTGGGTTAGTTAAAAATTCGATATAGAGACACAAAAAACTTAAAGTAAACCTTATAGAGAAAGTTCGGAGGGGAGATGGGAGGGCGAATGTAAACATGTGAGTGGTTAAGTGGAATTGCGCAACTTAGTCCACGCAGCACCGCGGCGCATGTACCGAGGCAGATTCCCCCTTCCCCTTCATCCTAAGTCATAATGTCATATATCTAATTTGTTGCAAATTTTGTCTACTTTCTGAATTTCTAGATACTTTTTCCCTAAAACAAAAAAAGATTTTTTTAATAAAAACCTTTTTTGGGGGCATTTTACCAAATTTTTTTTTTTTTTTTTTTTGGTGGGGGGGGGGGGGGTTGCCGGTGTAAATTTTGGTGGGAAGTTACAAATTCGGATTCAGCGACCCAAAAAACAAAGTAAGCCAATTTCCAGAACTACCATTAATTTTGCTAGGTAAAATTCCCTACTGCCTGGACTATAAGATTTATTTCCATTTCATTCGAATGGAATGTGAGATTTTAGGGTAGTTTAAGAGTCATTTAGCCCAGTGGTTAGGGGGTTGAATTCGGAATTAATTAGGGGAAAGCTAGAAATTGTTTTAATCCCTTCACTTTAGGTCTAGAATGAATATGCTATGTTTTCCCCCTCGTACTAGATGAGCGTTAGGAAATATGTATAGATTTATAGTAAAAAAAACACGTTTTTTTACATATCATAACAGTATCTCAAAACAGCTAAGTCTGTCAAAAACATTGTCAATACAAATGTTGTAGAGCTTAAAATTCTGAGTAAAATGAGTACCTACACTTAATATGTTTGTTGAGCATTAAGGTCACAATTCTACTTTAAAGTTTTAGACCTGTGGTCGGGGGCTTGAACTGAGAATTAATTAGGAGAAAACTGGAAATTGTTTTAATCCCTTCAGTTAAGGACTAAAATGAACGTACTATGTTTCCTTCCTTGTATTTGGGTGAATGTTATAAAATATGTGCATATTTATTTTCGAAAATCACGTTTTTTTTAATTACCGTAACAATATCTCAAAACAGCCAACTCCATAAAGACATTGTTAATACAAATGTTGTAGAGCTTAAAATTCTGAATAAAATGAGTACCATCATTAATATTTTTGTTCTATACTAAGGTCACAATTCTATTTCAAAATTTTGCCTTAATCGCTAATCAAGAGCTTAAGCCAGGAGAGACCAAGTTAACTTAACAATATCTCAAAACAACTAACCCTAGCGAAACATTGTCAGTACAAAAGTTGTAGAGCCTAAAATTCTGAGTAAAATGAGTACCTATACTTAATATTTTTGTTCAATATTAAGACCGCAATTTTGAGATATTGTTAAGTTAAGTTGGTTTCTCCTGGCTTCAAGCTCTTGATTTGAAAATTTTTGAAATAGAATTGCGACCTTAATGTTGAACAAAAATATTAATGATGGTACTCATTTTATTCAGAATTTTAAGGTCTACAACATTTGTATTGACAATGTTTTTTTTTAGAGTTAGCTGTTTTGATATATATTTAAGGTAATTAAAAAAAAAAACGTGTTTTTCGAAAATAAATATGTACATATTTTCTAACATTCACTCAAGAACGCGGAAGAAAACATAGCACGTTCATTTTAGATCTAAACTGAAGGGATTAAAACAATTTCCAGTTTCCTCCTAATTAACCTCCTAGTTCAACCCCCTGACCACGGGTCTAAAACTTTAAAGTAGAATTGAGACATTAATTTTCAACAAAAATATTAATTGTAGGTACTCATTTTACTCAGAATTTTAAGCTCTACAACATTTGTATTGACAATGTTTTTGACAGAGTTAGCTGTTTTGAGATATTGCTATGGTATCTAAAAAAACGTGTTTTTTTATAATAAATCTGTACGTATTTTCTAACGCTCACCTACTATGGGGGGGGGGGGGAACTTAGCATATTCATTCTTGACCTAAACTAAATGGATTAAAACAATTTCCAGCTTTCCCCTAATTAATTCCGAATTCGGCTTTTTATTTCTCCCCTACCACTGGGCTAATTATATATGCGTGAATTTTATTTTTATTTTTATAGTTCAATTGTTTTAAACATATTTGTTACAAAACTTTAACGTTAACTGTAGAAGCAGCTGAAGAAAAAAATTAATATAAATTCTTTCTCGAGCCTAAACAATGTAGGAAATAAATTGGGTTTTTTTTATGTCCTGTGGTCACTAACGCATGTATGAGCGCTGCGCACCCATTAAAACATAAAAATCATTACAGTGGTCACACGAAAATCGCTGTGCAGCAATCTCTAAAAGGGACAAAACCCGCCAAAGCCGAGGTGACTAGCGCACGTATGAGCGCTGCGCGTCCGTTAAAACAAAAACAAAAAATCACTGGACACACGAAACTCGCTGTGCAGCAATCTCTAAAGGGGACGCAACTCATCAAAGCCGAATTCACCAACGCACGTATGAGCGCTGCGCGCCCATTAAAGAAAGAAAAAAAAAACCGCTGGACATACGAAACTCGCTGTGCAGCAATCTCTAAAATGGATGTAACTCGTCAAAGCCGCGGTCGCCAACGCACGTATGAGCACTGCGCGCCCATTAAAAAAAATATCACTGGGCATACAAAACTCGCTGTGCAGCAATCTCTAAAGTCAACGAAACTCATCAAACACGCGTCGGTTACTAAAGGGGATAAAATTAGAAAAAAATCACTGGATGCACAAAAGTCGCGTTGCAGCAATTTCTAAAATGGCAAAACACGTTAAAGCCGCGGTCTCTAACGCACGAATCAAACTTTATTAAAAAAAAAAAAAGAAAGCTTTGAAATTCTTTTTTTCTGATATTTTTTACGTGTAAATAGTTCTTTTAAGCGAATTTTTAAGTAAGGAAAAAGTATTTCTGATGTAGGAATGCGATTTCAATAACATCAACACGTCATCTCAGACTTTTAAATGTTATCGGCAATCACAATTTGAATCTTTGAATCATTGAATGTGTACTTCGACAAAAGCTTACATTCTATATATTCGTTTGCCGCGCCGTAGCGTACAAATATTCCATAAATGTACGTCACTATTTATTGAAATAAACAATATCTGTAAAGTACGTGAATAAAAAACTAAAAACTAAAAATAAATTCATACAAATATACGCGGTGTGCTTTTTAAATTTAAAGATCTCAAAAATTGCGTAACAAACGCATTTAAAAAAAACTAACCATACAAAATACAACAAGCCAGCTGATGCAATTAAATCGATGCTAATTCAAGATCGAACCACTGTAGAATTTACGAAATGAACTGGTAACAACAAAAATTTATTTATCGAATCGCGAAATTCAAAAGTGGTCAAAAGGATTCAGCCGCAGATTTTCATCTATTTTTTTTTCATATACTAGGGGGCTTTGCCCACTACCAGCTACGCTCGCCAACCCCCCGTTTTAGACAGCGCAAACTCTAAAAACACACTAATTTGTTCGGCTTTAAAAAAATTTCGGAAGAATGAATTATACTTTAAAAAAAACAGTGGCGAGCTCCTTGTTAAAGGGTTGTTTTTGTCTTTGACTAAATCAGATTAGTGAAACATGTAAAAAAAAAACTAGTTATAAAATGAATTAAGTAAACTCTAAAGGGGTCTTTGTCTACCGGTATTTTTTTAACAGGGCTATGAGAAAGTTTTTTTTAATACGACATTTTAAATGTATCGTTCTAAATCTGATGTAATTTTCACCAACATTTTTTTTCTCTTTTTAATATTCACGTAAAAACACCTTTGTTGTCATAAAGGAAATATTATTTGCGCTGTCTTAGAATTCTCAACAATAGTTTTAAAAGATTATCTCATAATATGAAATAAAAGTCTCGCGTAAATATAGTTTTAAATATAAACTGTTTGACGATTTAAAATATGACATAATTTCTCTCATCTACGACTTTTACCGCATATTAATGGATTTATTATTTTGCAATTTCCCTCCTCTTTTAAAATTCACGAGTGCATATAGTTTTTATGGTTATCAATATTTTCTTGCATTTAATATGTAATCATTTAGTTCTCATTTGAAAGATTTTTCTATTAATAATAGTAATGTATAATTTTATTTTTAATTTGATATAAATATTATTCTTTGCGCTGTTTTTAAATTTGCCAACAATATAAAATAATACCCTTTTCAAAAAGTTGTAAAAAATATCTCTCGATATGCTGAAAATTTTAATTTAAAAAGGAAATAAAACCTCAAAACATGAGTTAAATTTTAAAAAATAAATTCAGTCTGCACACCAAGAATTATAATGCATAAAATGATCTAAAAATGTTTAAATTCGCATGTATAAATTTTGCTCCTATAAAACTTTTTTAATGTAACGATTTTGACCAGCTTTAACATTAAATATCTCTTAAAATAGTTCTTCGATTTGAAAACTTTTGCATCAGCGTGTTTATCAAACATTCCTCTATAATACCACCAAATTTCATATTTTTGTATGCAATTTTATTTTTTAATATTAACAAAGAAAGACCTTCGGTCAAAAAAAAAAAAAAAAAAAAAAAAAAAAAATTCAAAACAATGGCAGGGGTGACAGTGTTAGTTACTTTTTTTTAGAATAGAGTGGATTAATAAATACTTAATCATTATTCAAAATAACTTGTGGCTGAAATGATTTATTGTTTTCTGCTTTTACAATAAGCGTTAATCTTTAAGCTTGCTTATTGTAGTTATCTACAGTAGAAGACGTTTATAACACAAACTAAAACATGCAACATTATATAGGTCATTTCACACAACAATTCAACCTATCCTGTAAATACGGCAATATATACATGTCGGGAACAAATATTTGCAATAGATCTTTTTTTGAATTCCTACTATTAGTTCACACTCTCCCTATATTTATTTATTTATTTATATATCTTGTTCAAATTTTCAATCGTTAATAAAATACTTATTATTCATCCTATCAAGTTGAAATAAATTTTTTAACCATTTGGAAAAATGGTTATTGTCCTCTGTCAGGGTATAAAATCAAAAAAACATATATGAAGCGTTTTATTGATTGAATCCGCATTTTATTCGTTTTCTGATTGGTCTATACAGTTATCTGTATTTTCCCTTTACATTAAACAGAGATGGATACTTCTGTTGCCACTATGACAAAAAAGTAATAAAAACTACAAAAAAAATTAATAATTCAGAAACAAATTGAGATACAGCTTTCAAACAAATTGCATTTAAAAGTACATTTTTTTCTCTATACGACGGTGTAAAAAGTAATATTGTGGGAATGTTTAGAAGTTTAAGAATGAAATTTCATTTAAAATGGGTCCAGGAATATTAATGTTTAATCCATGGCGTACGTAATGAGTGACCAGCTCCGTAAAAGTTTAAAAATTTACAGTACCGAAAATTGTAATCCATGGCGTACGTAATGTATGATCAACTCCGTGCGATTTTTTATGTCTTAAATTTTAGTCTTTGAAAAAATCATTTTCCAAATGGACGTTGTAATTTGTTAAATTGCATTTTTTTTTTAACTTTACTGGATGACAATTGATGTTAATACAGTTTCTTCAAATATTAATTCATTAATTAAATTTTAATTAATTAATTTTAGTTTTACATGGGAGAGATAATGGCGGCCATTGGTTATTGAAGCATGTAATGCATCATCATATCTATAAGGGGGGGTTACCATAAGGGGGACCCTGTTCTGTCGGCAAATTGGCGATATATCGCCAAATTTGGCGACCAAAATGAGTCGCCAAAAGTGACGCCAACTTGGCGATATCTAATATTTCGCCAAATTCCCATAGACTTCCATTGTAAACTTACTTGCTTATAGAAAATCAACAAATTGAGAAATTTTAATGCAACAAAAACTAATACAGGTTATCGGTTATATGGTTACCCATGCGATCCTGAAAAATATGACCTTCTAAGCGGGGTGACCTTATATGCGGTGTAAGCAGAAATTTTATTTTAGACAATAAAATATTATTAATAAGTTAGTTGTATTAGTACAATAATGTACAAAGAAGCTATAAACATATAATTTATAAAACAAGATGCATAAACAGTAATTGTTTTACCCTTAAAATTTCGAATTGCTGAGTATACCCGTAGTAGTAAAAATAAACTTTTATACACTTTTGTTTGTTTTTATCGTAGTTGTTAAAACTACTTTTCCTTATTCACAAACAGTGTTAAAATGCTCCTCGGTGATCTGGGATTGGTAAAAAAGTATCTGAATGTATTTAGTACTTTGAGAGCTTCTGCTCGTCTTGTCGGTTCAGCTTCGAATTCACTGTCATTATCATCGTTCCCATCAATGCTTATATTCAAAATTTCCGAAACAATTTCCTGTATAGAAGCTTCACCATGGACTTTACCGATGTTACGTCAGCCGCGGATATTTGGAAGAAAAACACCATACACCAATAGGTGTGAAGAACATTTTAACACGGCTTCCCCTTCATCCAATAAGCAGTCTTTTTCGGAAGATACATACCCGCAAAGGCGTGACTGTTGCCGCTCGTGGGTTAAGTCCATTAGTAGCGATCTCATTGTCAACAACTCATATGTCAGTTCGTCATGTATTGTGCAAACGGCAGTCCGTAGTTCTTGTGCAACTTCAAATAGGGATACATCATCAACATCATCATCATTGTCGTTGTCATCGAACGATAATTCTTCACATTCTGGAAGCCAAGGATGTCAAAAACAATTTTCAATGGCCTTCTTTGATATGATGTTTCAACTCTTGTCTACGTAACATATGGCATCTAACACAGTCATGCGAAACTTCTTTTTTTGAACAGTGGCAGAAACGTTCTTTTAGAAGCAGCTTTCGATAATTTATCTTAATATTTTTAATAATCCATTGATCTAATTGTTATGCCATACTGGTTCAGTTTGGATGCAAGAAAACGAGTTCAATTGGATTTAAATTGGGAATCATACAATGGTCGGTACAGTTGTCTGTTATTATAGCCACTTATCTGTGCAAATTTTATCTAAAAGCCGAATTTCTTTTTTTCACTTGTTTATTGTCATCCAGGCCTTTCGGTTCGCATCGTAAGATACATGCAAAGATTTGCAGTTTTTCAAACAACGAGGCTTGAGAAATTTACCAATAACTAATGGAGTAAATTTCTCTGAGCCATTCAGCCATATTCGCTGCTAATAAAACGACCATTTTTTTTTTTTTTTTTGCTTATCTTCCCACCATTTCATTTTTCGTTCTTAAAAGTAACAATTTTATCTGACAAAACATGAAAAAAAACAGCCAAAGTTTATCAAAATTAAAGACACCCAAGGTCTGTACCTATTGAGAATGTCACTTAACCCGTTAACAGCCATTCCTTCGATTTTTTGGCAGTAAAATTCGGTTTTCCTAGTTATGCGGCAATTTTCAGAGATTTTTCTCTTACGATAATCCATGTATTAGAACATTCTGTAATCTGGCACATTTTATCCAAGAGAAAAGATCTTTCTCAACATTCTCAAATGTTGAAAGATGTTCTCGCTTTCTCTTTTGGTTGATCACATCTTCTGTTCAACAAGATTTGAACCATAAGACGTTATTCAGTGTCGCTCTCTCTATTCCACCAGTCTTCGCGAAAGCTGCTTTCGATACATTCGATTTCTGAAATTTTTCTACCAATTTTTTTTTTCCGCAATTGTCAAATTTTTCACTTTGGTGACATCTTGTATTAACAAATGAACGAAGACTTTACACGCAACGACAAGTAATGAAAAATACACAAAACTAAAAATGCGTGATTTAACTTTTCTCTGCACGGAGAACAATGTTCATTCAGTCGCAAAGGGAGATGGCATATTTTCGAAGAATCGGTATCTAATGCGGCAGTTTAGGGAGAAATCTCCAGAGCTTTGGAAACTCTTACCGACAGGAAAGAGTTTCTCTTATAGGCTGCAGCCGGGAAGAGAAGATCCCCCCTCCCTCGAGGGTCGACGTGCATCTAGTCACGTGGTATGCAATATTATCGCGATCTCTAAGGTTCCGTTTAAAAAGGAAAAGGTCTCTCTCACATTCTAAAGCTATAAAAATGTCAACTGGCCTTTTTTTTACCATACGGAAGTTCGTACTTGTGGATTTTAGCAAACGCACAGCAGATTCAACGATGAAAAAAGGGGAACCTTGACTAGAAGGAAAGAAGTTCCTCCTTCAGGATGTCCATCCACTTCTTTCTAAAGCTATTAAAAATGAAAAGCACTGCGTGACCAATATAAAAAGGCCGACAGTTGAAGATACTTGAATGCGAATGATACATCTATTCGGCACTTTACACTCTAAAAAAACGGAAGGTAAAAGTATAAAACTATAAGATATTTTGCAATAAAAAGGGAGACAAAAGATGACCATATGATATGACCATAAGTCCGATAGTAGCCATTGGAAACTCACCATATATGCGGTGTATTTTAACACGTAATGCCTATTCAGTCAGTCCGGACTTACGAAAAATGACCTTTTAAGCGGGGTGACCTTATAAGCGGGTGACCATATATGCGGCACTGACTGTATTAGCTTAAGGGATTATATTAAATTTTTCTTTGATGACTTAACTAGGAATTTACTTTAAAAACAAAATTTTTATATTACTTGTTTGCATTCATTTGAACCAAAAATGCAGATTATAAATTTTTGGATAATACTGATCATTTCCCAAATCATTTATAAAAAATATGAAAACATGCCTGGACAAAATCATTATATTATTTAGAACACAAAATAGGCATATTTTTTCCCCTCAGTACAATAAATCACCCGCAAAAAATAAAATTGCAAAATTTTCATATCGCGCTGTTTATTTTCGATCTCGATCTTCACGCAGATGAAAAACAGGAGCTGACTGATGCGCATGCGCAAATTTTCTGGTTTCCGGATGTTGCAACAACCGATACCCGAATACCAGTCACATACAGAAGATATTTTTCTATCAAACTTGATGTAATGATTTAACAGAAAAGAAAATGAACAAAAATTATATAAAGCGATTTCATCGGGCGGTGAACAGTGACTGGAATGGATGAGAATAGATGATTATTATATAATAGGTTGTACTTATTCAACACAATTTACTTTTGCATTTATAGCACCCTGTGAGGAAATACGGCAACTAAATATATCGAAATTGTTTTTTTTTTTATGTTCAACTATAGGATAGCCACTGAAGTGGGTGTCGGTCGTTGCAACAACTGGGAACCAGAAAATTTTATAATTAAATGTTTATGCATATAAAATTACATACATAAATCAGCAAAAAATCTCATCAGATTTGTTTTCATAGCTATTTACGTCATTTGGCAGAAAATCTTTCTTTCTAAAGCCTGAATTGCGCAAATTTTTTTTTTAAAGTGCCAAGAAACCTATAATCGAAATGTACCGAATTTTGTTCATTTAATTCTTATATAAAATAATCAGTACTTACGTATTAAAGCCACCGCAGCAGAAGTTGCACCAATAAGGAAAGGGCATATTTACAAACAAACACTAACCAATCTACTACTACATTTTTATCTTAGCGATCATTGCAGGAATCACACTTGGCGACGTAGGCCAATCATATCATAGATCATAAATCAATCTGTCAAAGACCAATCAAATTCCCGGAGTTCATGTGTATAGTAGGAGTAATAATGAATGAACAGATTTTTCTTGCTGACCAACAGTGATTCGACCGACAGAGACGTCAGCTGCCCTTTCCTTATAAAGAGCAATCTTGTTCGCCCGCTCACGCAGTTATCTTTTGGATTCCTTGTTGCTTTATTGTTTGCTGATTTTTGACGCCATTTTTTAATGCTACGAAAATGAGTATTTGGAATTTGCCAAAAACAGAACAAGATGAAATTTTATTTTTTCAGGAGCGAAATATTTTACCAAAAAAACGAAAATGTACCAATTCCCATGACATGAAACTCTATTTTGGTAAACGTAAGTTTTGGAAATATGTATAATCAGCAAGTGGGACTTAGAAAAGACAACTGGTTTAAGGGAAGCAGAATTCCATTTTTTTCAGCTTTGAGATTCATATACTGCTGGTGCGAGTAGTTGAAGTCGATTAAATTTTGTGAAAAGCAGCTTGATTTATCGGATAAAACTGTTATAGATTGGAACAATTACATGTTTGAAATATGTGTCTTGGATATGGAGAATAAACCAAACAAGAAGGTATGTGGACCAGATTACATCGTAAAAATTGATGAAAGATTGTTTACTAAATGTAAAAATAATTGTGGTCGAGTATTATCCGAACAGTGGGTGTTTGGTGGTATATGTAAAGAAACAAAAGATTCGTTTGTTGTCGCTGTTCCTAGTAGAAATTTTAGGTGTAGATTGGCGGCACTTAAAAACCGCCAAATCTGTAGCTGCAGTGGCGTTCATACGTAAGTATCAAATAATCACATCTTTTTTTGCTGCTGTTTTTATGCAAAAAAAAATCTAGAAAAGAGTTTTAATTTTTATTGTTTTTATTTAATGAAAATATAAAACTACATATAAGTTATAAGCACTGGAGATCTATTCAAGGGGCCCGGGTTCGATTCCCGGCTTGGACATTTTTCACTAAGTTGGTTTACGACTTGTTAGCAATGTTATTACTCACGTATTTAATGTTCAATAATTTTCAAGCGTAATTTCACTGCTGAAAAGTAGTTGAACAATTAATTAAAATTACACAAGTTATAACTTTAGAAATTAGAAAATCTTTCATTTTGATATTCTTTAATGTTTTGATATCCTTTTTCAATGGAGTCAACTAATAAAACATTCATTATTGTATAACTAGTTTTCTAGTTTTTTAAAACGGTGTTATGATCGATCTCGATCTTCACCCAGATGAAAAGCAAGAGCTGAACGATTACTGATGCGCATGCGCAAATTTTGTTGTTCCCATTTATTGCAATAACCGTCCCCCCTGGTATTCATGCATAAAAATGAGTACAGGTAAAATATATTTCATTTTTAACACTTTCCAATAAAGTTGAAAAGTGTTTATGCACTCGGCTTGTCTGTCGTCTATCCGTCTGTCCACGCTCTAACTCCTGTAAATATACTCGGATTTTCATGCAATTGCTAATCCATATTTAGGGTTACCTAATCATGTTTGGTATTGCATATGAAGTATGTGAGATTGGAGGAGAAGGTCCAAATACCGGCTAGGGTCCATATACCGGCTACTAGGTGTTCTGAGAACTGATCGCAGAGCAGCCTAGCGGTGACAGGCAGAGTTTGTAACTTTAATTGAGAGAAGAAAGTTACGAAAAGTACGTCGCTGAAGCCTGCGTCATTTACAAATAGTAACTGCAAAAATGTAGAATCTACGTAATCTGGTACATCAAAAGTTTTTTAGATATGTGTTTCTCATTTTTTTTTTAAATATACTGATCGTATATTGGCTTGAATTGTTGATTAAGTTATTTCCTAGACATATTTAGCTCTCAATTGCCATGCGCAAGTTAATGGTATTTTATTATAGGAATGAATAATACCGGTTTTAACTTAAACATACAGTGGTCCAAATACCGGCTACGTAGAGTGGTCTAAATACTGGCTATCCGGTATTTGGACCTCTCTTGGTTGCTCTGCTTGAAGGGGAGGAAAATGAATTAATTTAAATAGTTCCATAATTAATAAATTAATTTAAATGGTTCAGAAACAGTTCCAGTCCCATTTTGCAATATGAAAAAAGCAACCATGGCCGTAATTTTTCAGGACCGATACTGGTTACCGGATCACTTTCCATAAAAGCGCTGTTGGGCACTAGAAAATTGACTGTAATAAATGTGAAGAGAAAGACGGAGTAAACCAGGTGAAAGATCCAGAATATATTTTAACCCTCTCGCTGCGCAAACCGAGATTTCCTCGGGCAACGTAAAAGTAGCAAAATTAGCACAACCCGAGATTTCCTCGCGGATGCATTTTTTTCGTCTAATTAACCCTTCTTGATTATTCCCACCAGTTATTTTTTTATTGTAAATTTTACCTTATTTAATCGGAGCGTTTTCCCGGTTAAATTAGACAAAAATTTTTGTTTTGAAAAACCGGTGACAAAAGAATAAAAATTCTTAAAAGACGCTCGTCGCGAAAGGGTTAAATACGCAGTTTTTGAAGCTATTTTGATAAAACAATTACGCAGCGAAAGGGTTAAAAAAATGAAAAAAGCAAAATATCCAACAGAGGAAGATGATAAATTTGTGTCTTCTGCTTGGGTGCTTTCTCTGTGGACAAGAATAGGGGAGGGGATTCTGGGTTCAATATTACTAGTAAATCTGCAGATCAGGAGCCTCAACGTCATCTTTGCAAGTCATTGTTTTTTAACACTCATTGCGTAATATTCATCTTCCTACAAATCGCTTTTTAAAGTTTTCAAATTACATAAATATTTATAAGAATACAAAATACTTCGCAAAGTTTCAAAAATTAAATGTGTTAAACAAGTGGTTATACACTGATGTTCTGAAATTCTGATGAGCTGCTTATTCTGGTAACTTTTTAAATCAAAAATTGCATTTCTTCAGGGGGGCTCTGCCCCCCTGAACCCCCCGAAGCCTATTTAAATTTACATTCGTAATTTTTTATTGATTGTGCGGATGGTTATAGTATATCATAGATTTTTTTTTACTCTGTGATTTATAAGGATAAGCATAAGTTTTTTTTTTTATAAATTAATAAATTTAAAATTTAAAAAAAGTCCTCATATTAACCGTACGCAAACAATAAATCTTGAAGTGACGCCAAAAATGTAACCCTAAAATCCGCTACATTCGACCCAAACACAACGGCGTGCTTAAAAAAAGAAAGAAAGAAAAGAAAAATATTTTTAGTAATACAGTTTTTAATTCATAATACGATGAAATGCTACTTTAGAATGCTTAAATATAAGCAGATCATTTTCCTTTTACAGAAAAAAGGCACGGATGAAGTCAAAGAATTCGGTCCCTGTTCCACGTGCTTGTTTTGTTTGGGCCAAATAATGGCATTTAAATCTGGGCGATAACGCACATCATATTGCAAACTGTTTTTACGGCATACTGCATCTCCATCTATCTTTTTCCTCCGTAAATAATAGTTCATTTTATTTTAGCCAAGGTCTTTTTATTCCATCTTTTTTTTTTTTTTTTTTTTTTTTTTTTTTTTTTTTTTTAATAAATGACGTCTAATTCATCTGCTATTCGTACTTACTCAAAACCTTTCATCTTGTTATATTAAGAAATACTTGAGAGTTTTCTTTTTATTCCCAATATGTCGCCATATTAATTTTTTTATTCTTAATTTTTTTTTTTTTTTCATTTTCCTGTTTCACGTCAAAATCTTTCAATTGAAAATTGTTTAAGAGAAAATATTATTCAGTGTTTTGATTTTCTTGGCAACGATTAAAGAAACATTGATAAATTTTATGAAAAAATGTCACATTATTCTCTATGAAAATAATGAACTTTTGTATTTTTAAGCAAAATATTTGAATAAAATAAATAAAATATTGCCTATTTTTATTTCTGGGGCTAAAATTCATCTATATGCAAAAATACAAATGCATTAATTCATCCGTTTTGACGTTGGCTTTACTGAAACATTATAGGCGCATTTATACTAATATTATTAAGACCAAATTCGTTGCTAGGCAACTGATGAAAGAAAAGGTAAAAAATGAAATATGTATTATGTCAAATTGATAAAACAAAATGCTTTATATTATTGGAAAACATGCATAAAGTTCCCCCAAAAATTATAAACCTAATTTAAAAAATCTCGCAAATATATTGACATAATTTCAAACTAATTGGAATAATTTAATAATCTTATTTAAAAATTTCAGCATCCAAAATTTAGCATTTAAATCCATTTTTTATATGAGGTATTTCTTTCAACAAATGAAAATTTGAAAATCGTCTGACTTGCCATAGACAAGCATTACAGAGCAAAATAAAATGTTCTATATTTCCCGAACGAATGAACCAAATTTAACCAAAAACTATACAGCTAAGTCCGAGTACCTCATCAACATGCCCAATTAATTTTAAGCCGATCGGATGCTTTTTCCGGCAGTTATCGCGGAACAGACAGACAAACGGAAATCAAAACTTTTCGTGTCTCCACAGTAAGCCTTCACTGACGTTTCGGCAATGAATGTGATATGTGGGCTGATAGGGACTACACCGACGCAGAGACTGATATTATGTTTTTGATTTTTCAGATAAAATAATTCTCATTTCAATCAGCAAGCTTTTGGGAAGAAGACTGTGAGAGACAGTCGCAAATAATTTTAGAAATTTGACAAAAATACTTATTTATTAAAAGTTGCACATTTTTTCTGTGCATAAGAAATGTTAAGAATCAATACAATTTATTAAAATAATATTCTTATTTCTTAATAATTGTCATTAGCTCTATTTGTGTGGTGTTTTGAAAAAAAACTTAGGTAGCCGGTATTTAGACCCCGTTTTAAATACTCAAAACTTGAAGACTTTCGGAGTTTTGCTTTTTATAAACCGAAAACGCCTTTTAAACTGATTTTTGTTTCTCTAAATAGGTGTAAAACATGTCAAAGTACCCTGCTGTCACTTTTTATTTTATTAATTTTGAAAATTGTATGATCTAGATTAAAAAGAAAAGTGGTAGCCGGTATTTGGACCTTTTCCTCTAATATTTCATTTACAGGTCTACCCAAATAAATATATTACATTATGGTATATGAGGAAAAGTCGTTTGCATAGTATTTTACTGACATTACTCTGTTTCAAATGTATTTAAACACATATAAATCACTGCATTTCTCTACAAGATGATAACGACAGAATAGGGCATTCATAGCATTTGTCGTTCATTTACAGGGCCATACAAAAGAAATCGGTTACAATACTGTCTTTGAGTAAAAATTGCTGAAGTGCGTTTTCAATTTCGGCTTGCGCTTTTAAATTTAATTGTTTTAATCATATATCGCGGCGCTCAAAGTATTCGGATATTTTTCCGTTTGTACATGGAAAGAGCTGAAATTTGGTTTTCAAATGTGTTATGAGTTTCAATGTGGTTGAATTAGACATAATATTTCAACTTATTAAACTATGAAGTTTTGTTACATTATTCTGAATGTGTTGGGAAGTGTTACATAATCTATGATTGACGTATGATTTTCATTTCTTGTTTCAAATATGACGTCAATCACCAGTGGCGTAGCTACACATTCAGCGCCCTGGAGCAAGTAAAGTTTGTGCGCCCTCTTGTCACTCAAAAAAGTTCAACGTAATTTTGTTTTGAATTTACATATATATATGTAACTAGCTGACACGCCCAGCGTTGCCCGGGCCCCTTATAATAACGTAAACAAAACTCAAGTTTATATGATTTTATATATTCCGAAAGTAGTTCAAATGAACCTGGCTTTAGGGGTGGCCCACTGCCTTCGGCAGCGTATAGCGTATTCCCGACAAACCTTTTTCGGAACGAACCTGTGGACTGAGTCCCCGCTACCAAAGGCAGTGTATGCCAGGAGTGTTCCGTACGTGCCGGAGACAATCGAAAAGCAAGTTGAATGAGTAAACCCCGTAGCAATCGAGCCCATATAACCCAAGATAAGAATGCGAATCCTGACGGTGGAACTATAATCTTTAAAACAATCGTAAGCTAAGTTGAATGGACCAATTTCCGTTGAAATAGAGCCCGTAACAACCGAGAAAAGAATGCGCCGTCAATGTTCGAAAATGGTAGTAACAGAAATCTAAGATAAATTTTCATAATGCAGAAAGTAGCTGAATAGTAAGCTAAGTTTAATTATTCAATCACCGTTGAAATCGGGCATATTGAACCCGAGAAAAGAATGCACCATTAATATTCGAAAATGTTGGTAACTGAAGTCTAAGACAAACTTTCATAATACAGAAAGTAGCTTAATCGTAATCTAGGTTGGATGAACCAATTCCCGTTGAAATCGAGCCCCTATAACCCGAAGAAAGAATGCACACCCAAGCAGTTTAAGGTGCTTGTCGCCCCCTCCCCCTGTATATTTAACGAATTACCTTTAACATTAACGTGATATTTAATTTACGGATGAAATCCCACCCCCTCTAAAGTAAACCACTTACCTTTAAAAGTAGCGCGGATTTTAATTCACAACTATAGTGAGTAAACGTAAGTTGATGCCAAAATAGAAGATTAATATTCAAAAAGGCGGTAGCTGGAATATAAGGAAATTTTTTAGTGGTTATAAAGCAGCCGGATGACCCTAGAACTATGCTAAAGAAAATTGCAAGATTATCGGATAATTTTTAAAGAAACTGCACCAATGACCCTAAGAAGGCCATTAATATCCAAAATTGGTGGTAGCTGAAGTGTGAGTATTTTTTTTTTCATGTAGTAGCTGGAGGACCTAAGAAATTTTTAGGAAAAAAATCCTAGTGAATCGGACCATTTTTAAGGGAGCTATAATAGGGGGGCCGAAAGGAACCAATGGATAAGAGCAAGGCCTAAGATGAAAATATGTTAAAAGGTCCTAGTACTTAGCGCTTTAGATTTTCAATTAGTTGAAATTAAGTATATAGGGTATAAGTATTAATCATTAGAAAATTTTTTCAAAGAAATGCTTAAAAAAAGAGCCCCGGGGTCAAATAAAAAGAGCCCAATGAAAATATGAAGGTGTTGGCTCGGGGAGCGAAATCCAAGATTCAATTTTGAAGTTATGCAATGAGAGTGAGACACAATTAGGGGTTGAAAAATGCATGGCGCACAAAAAGTTATCCTAGGGGGACAGTGTCTTAACTGAAATGTAGAAACGAAAAAAAAAAAACTAAATGGAAAAAGTGCCCCCCAATATGAAGATCGGATTAATAGGGGGCACTTTATTAACAATTTAGGGCACAAAAACTTTAAGTGGTCCTGTACCAAGCCCCGGGAGTCCAGGATCTCAACTGGAATGTAACTGGACACAAGGAAATTTTTTAGTATTTTACATAGTAGTCAAAGGACGCTAGAACTACGTTAAAAGAAAATTGCAAGAGAGTTGTATCATTTTTAAAGAAGCTGCACCAAGGGCTCCAAGAAGGCGATTAATATTCAAATTTGGTGATAGCTGGAGTCTAAAAAAATTTTATGTCGTTCGTGTAGAAGCCGGATTTCCTAAGATGTTGTTACAAAAAAAAGTTAGTGAATCAGACCATTTTTAAGGGAGATATAATAGGAGGTCCAAAAGGGGCCAACTGATAGTTGAGAGCAGGGCCCTAAGATAAAAACATGTTAAAAGGTTCTAGTACTTAGCGCTTTAGATCTCAATAAGTCGAAATTAAGCATAGGGTATATATTAATCATTCGAATAAAATTTTAAAGAAACGCGAAAAAAAGGATGGGAAATTCTTAAAAAAGGGCACTAGGTGCCCAATAAAAATATGAGGATGCTGGCCGGAGAGAGGAGTCCAAGTCTCCATTTTAAAGTTGACAATATTAGGGTGTGAAAAATGCATGGCGCACAAAAATTTCAAGGGGCCCAGGTTCTTAATTGGAATTTAGAAACGGAAAATAGCTAAATGTGAAAAGGCCGCCAAAACGAAGAAGATTGGATAAAAAGGAGATAAGTTATGAGCAATTCAGGGCATAAAAACTGAAAGGTGCTCTGGGAAGGGGGGGGGGGGGGAGATAAAAAATTAAAAATCTGAGCTCCAGGTGTATCAGGACCTCTCTTGGACTACCCTCACCCAAACTTTCAGACTTCTACGTGCAATATATTTCACTAGCCACCACACACAGGGCGAAACTTTCTTTTATTAGTATTGAATAGCTGACCCACCCGGTGTTGCCCGAGCTCGTGATAATATTCTTAAATGAACCTGAAATTTGTATGATTTAATTCTTAAGGCTGTTCTTAAATCTAAAGGGGCAACTTTATGGCATACATTTTAATTAATTT
>CAWVRF010000991.1:0-149083 GCA_963932465.1 Maratus speciosus | reverse complement strand
TTTGTACACTATGACGCAAAAGTTTAGACAATGAAGAAATTCTTACATACTTTGAAAAATATTTATTCAATTTTCAAATCACTGCTTGAAATTAATGTGCTGTACATATAAACAATATTTATAACAAAGAAAAGTGGAATTGTGCATATTACAATAAATTAAATGGTAACAAAAATAAACTGCTGTCTCAAAAGTTTAGACACAAATTAAATAAAATCGAAATAAACAATTTTTAAAACCTGGTTGCGCATCCATGCTTATGTATTACGTCATATACACGAGATTCCATGGAAGAAACTAAATCTTGCATAGTTTGTGGATCGATATCGTACCATGCATTCTCAATAGATGTCTTAAGTTCCTTTTCAGAAGAGTATTGTCTAGCGTTGCTATAAACTTTGCGACACATGATGCTCCAAAGGTTTTCTATAGGGTTAAGATCTGGGCTACATGCTGGCCAGTCGAGAACTCTTATATTATGGGAATTAAACCAAGATTTTGAATGTTTTGCAGTGTGAATTGAAGCATTGTCTTGCTGAAATTCCCACTGAGGATCCCCTAGAAGCTCAGCAAATGGCAGTAGGTTTTCTTCTAATGTCTGTGTATAATGCTGTGAAGTTTGACGACCACTGGTGAAGGTCAGAGATACTTGTCCATTATAGCAAAAGGCTGCCCAAACCATCACCGAGCCCCCTCCTTGTCTGCGACTAAAAAAACGTCGAGGTTCCTTCCGCAAGTCATGCCAATACGATAAACAACCATCTGGACAATCCAGATTCCACTTTTTTTCATCGCTAAATATGACTGACTGCCATTTCTCTCCATATGACATATGCTTTCGAGCCCACATAAGTCTTTGTAACTTATGATATGGTTTCAGAGCTGGTTTCTTCTGCATTTTGCTATAAACAATTGTTCCTTTTTCCAAAATTCGTCTACGAATCGTATCCTTTGATACAGAGAGTCCCGATGAGCTTTGAACTCCACGTACGCTCATTTGTTGAGTACTCGCTAGTCTTTGTATCAGGCGATCCTCTCGTACATTTGTCACACGTGGCCTCCCAGACCGACATTTTGCTTTATATTCGGAACCACTCGATAAAACTCGATAAATAGATTTTTTTGACCTATTAATAATAGCAGAAATTTCAGAAACGCTCTTCCCTTCACCTTTCAACTGCCAAATCCTTGAAACCTCATTCACTTGAATTTCTTTAGCTCTCGGCATGTCGACTATGAAGCGCAATCGTTTGCAGAACTTAAGTACTCCAAATTTGTGACATCATCGATTCTAAATTTGCATATGCCAGCGAATATTCTAAGAAATTTAGAATAGTGTCTAAACTTTTGCGACAAGCACATTTGAATTTTTATGAAAAAAATTAGTATTATAGCAAATAAAACGACTGTCTTTTGTACATAGCATTTTAAATCAGTTTTTGAATATATTTACAGGTTTTTGTAATTCTGACGTCATAATTCTACATTTTAAAGCTGAATGACGTCATTGTCTAAACTTTTGCGTCATAGTGTATATCAAACTCTAATGATTAGCTTACGTAATAGCTACTTATACAGTCGGACGATTTAATCTTCGAGCACTCTGACCCCCTTGGGTTTTTTCCGAATCCGAAAAAGAAGCGAGAACGGGGAAGGAAAAGACAACGACGAAGGGTTCGAGGTCGATCGCACGGGGAACGGGGTAAAAATTAAACTCTCGACACACGGCACCCGACAGTCGAATCACGGATCGGGAAAAATAATTCGCGTGTGTGTGGGGGGGGCGAGAAACAAAAGACCAACAACGGATGTGTGTATTTCAATGATGTCACAGCCTTCCGAATGGTCTGAAATTTTAAATATGTAATTGTCGTAAAATTTTGTCGAGTCATTTCAAATTTTATGAAAATCCGCGTATAGTTTAATTACAGAGACAGCCGAAAGTTTTACGTTACATTACGGGGAACGGGAAAAAATTATCGCAAGTGCATTTCAATGATGTTACAGACTATGCACTCATGAAGTGCAAAAAAATATACATTCGGTACGATACGGGATGCAAAAAATAATTATAAAACTAGTTATAGTACGAACGCACCTCATTTGCCACGTTCGAAGAGCAATTTCCAACTCGTTTCGAACGGTCGAAAAACAATTACAGACCGAGACGAGTCGCGATAAACGATAATGGCTAGAGTGCTATGCTTTCTCTCGGAAATTTTTCCATCTCCGAGCGTTCGAGAAACATTTCCGGCATCCACGCGAATTTTTCAGTGGCTTTTTTAAGTTCTTCGTCGTCGTATTTACGAGCCGATACCACGAGCTCTGTTCTTCTCGAAGCGTCCACGCGAATTTTTCGGTGGCTTTTAAAAGTTCGTCGTCGTATTCACGAGCTCCGTATTCTTTTCGAAGCGTCCACGCGAAATTTTCGGTGGCTTTTTTAAGTTCTTCGTCGTCGTATTCACGAGCCGAAACCCCGAATCGTATTCTTTTCGAACAGTCGTTCGGAGCGCAGCGTCCGCGAATCGAATCCGGTGTCGAAAAAGACATCGGCGGTCGATCACACCACGGAACAAGCAAAGAACAACGTGATCGCGGCGAACGCGAGTTCGAACACAGCACAGATCCCCCAGAACACGTCTTTCCATTCCATTTCTTTATATTTAATTTTTTCTTTACATCTCGTTCTTTTCTTCGCGAGAGAGAAAACATCGCGTAAACGAAAAGCCCAGTTTTCGTTATCGGGTGGGGGAAAGCCCAGTTTTCGACATCGGGTGGGGAAAAGACATTTTTTATTTTCTTCTATCTTTACCAGAAGAAAGTATTGGATTCATGAAAATTTTCGACGGATTTACACGTTTTAGGGGTCAGAGAACCCGAAAAACATGTTTTTACAAAATGTCTGTCTGTGACTCTGTGAGTCTGTCTGTCTGTGTGTACGTGACACAAATTTTGTGGGCGCTCTATCTCAAGAACTAATGCACGGAATTTAATAAAAATTTATATTCTGTCAGTCCCCGATACAATTTGATGCTGATTAGTTTTTGGTGTTAATCACCCAATAGGGGGCGCTGCTATGCAGTAATTTTCACGATTTTCGCTATAGCTCTATCTCGAAAACTAATGCACGGATTTTCTCCAAACTTCAGATTCAGTCAGATTCCACACTTTTTTCCCGAAACAGCGAAAACAAGGCGGGATCGTTATCGGAAGCCCGTCGCGCGGGAAACAGGACGCGTCGGCTTTTTTCGTCCGGAAGGTCGAAAGGTCGCGCGGGCCGATAAGAAATTACAGCGAGTTTTCTTATCGGCTTCCGCCCGCGCTCGCGTCGTTCCGAGAAAAGACCGAAATAAACGGGTCGAAGGCCGCCACGCGATCCGTTTCCGGCGAAACAGGATGTTTACGCCGCGCGAGATTATTTTCGTTTCGGCTTCGATTTCCACGAGTCGTGGAAAGGAAATCACGCGATCGCGTGTTTTTCTTCCGGCGAAACAGGATGTTCTGGAACAATCTCTCGACCTCGAGAGACGGTATAAATACGGGTCCGTGGGCGAAAGGAAAATCATTCTGCCTCAGAGAATCGCTGCGTGTGGACAGCTCCGTGTTCCCGACGAGTTTTTTTCTCTGACTTTTGCCTGCCGAGTTTTTCAGTCTTTTGTCTGCCGAGTTTCTCTGACTTTTGCCTGCCGAGTGTCTCTGACTTTTGCCTGCCGAGTGTTTTCCAGTCTTTCGTCTGCCGAGTTTCATCATGTTTTTCTACCTGTGCCACGATCGCCTGCCCGCCCCCGTGCTGGTCGTCCTGTCCGCCGACGGGCTGCCTTTCCTGAGGGCCGCGGACGTGGCCCGGATCCTGGAATACAGAAACACGCACCGATTTTCCTCGATGTACGCCAGTCTCAGGATCCGGGACATCGTGTATAAGAGAATGGAGCTGCCCCGCCAGGTGCTGGACATGAAAATTTTTTCTGCCGAAGAAGCCGTCGAACTTCTCAAGCCGTGCAGGCGGAGATCGGCCCTCTACTTGCGTTGCGTCTTCGAAATGTCGGATACCTGTCGAGTCTTGCCCCTGGACACCATCAGGGCCGCCACCATGCAGAAAAGGGCCATGCGCGTCAAGTTCCTGGTCGCCGAGTATTCGAATTCTATGACTTTTCAGGATTTCCTGAACGAGTTCAAGACGAAGACGTTTCTCCTGTACGAAGACCTGGCCCGAGAATACATGTTCAAAAGGATCGAAATACACTCGTACAACTCGAGCCTGGAAATCCTCAGACTTCCCGAGCCGCCGAGAAAGGTATTGGTACATTTCGGGGACGAAGTCTTCGAGTACCGATTGAACTGATTTCTGTAAAAAAATGTTTTTTATGAAAAAAAAAAAAAAAAAAAAAAAAAAAAGGTCGAACGAGGTGTGTGTAAGGAAAGACTTTATGTCTTTGTCCACACACACCTCGTTCGGCCTTTTTTTTAAAAACAGACAGGTCGCCAATATTGAAAATATCTTAAAATAAAACTCGTACGTTTCGAAACGGATTGTCGCAAAAAACCGTATTCGGTATTAAAAAATCCCAACTTTTTTCGTTACCCGACTCGTGTGAAATAACGTGACGGAATTCCTCGAGCGTAAAACCCATACGTTCGATTTTTCATGAAATTTGAAACGACTCGACGAAATTCTGCAAGTATCAAAAAGAAGCGACAATTATAACTTTTTTCAGCTTTTCGATAAACTGGACTTTCGATTCTGGACTTGTAAAAAAATTCAATCTTGTTTCGCGTTCTGGACTTGTAAAATATTTCGAACAAATTTCCTAGTCATAGAAACCATGCATTAAAAAAAAAAAAAAAAAAAAAAAAAAAAAAAAAAAAAAAAAAAAAAAAAAAAAAAATTTTTTTTTTTTTTTTTTTTTTTTTTTTTTTTTTTTTTTTTTTTTTTTTTTTCAAGGATGGAGGTTTGTATCTTTTACGCTTTTCAATCTTAGTTAAATTTATCGTAACGTTCTGGACTTGTAAAATATTTCAATCTTGTTTCGCGTTCTGGACTTGTAAAAAAATTCAATCTTGTTTCGCGTTCTGGACTTGTAAAATATTTCAATCTTGTTTCGCGTTCTGGACTTGTAAAATATTTCAATCTTGTTTCGCGTTCTGAACTTGTAAAAATTTTCGAACAAATTTTCTAGTCATAGGAACCATGCATAAAAAAAAAAAAAAAAAAAAAAAAAAAAAAAAAAAAAAATATATATATATATATATAATTTTTTTTTTTTTTTTTTTTTTTTTTTTTTTTTTCGTTTGCTCTACAAAACGGTCTCGCGGAAAACCCGAGAACGCGTTTGCTACGAAACCTTTCGACCAAACTCATGTCCCTGAGCATCGTGAACGTAAGCGGAACCGTGAACGTGATGAATTACACGATGAACGTCACGAACAATCGCATCCACTCGACCAGGATCTCGGTCCCCGCCGGCGAAAAGCCGAAGGTCCTTTCTTCCGAATCCGAACGGCCCGCGAGGATCGTGCACGAACATTCCAGGTGCGTGGCCTCGCTGGCCGTGTCCGCGAACGGATTCACCCTGTTCGACGGACGATTCAGCGTGGTCCACGACGGGGGCCTCAGCAATTCCGGGTTGGTACGGGAAATCGCGAAACGCGGCGTCAGGAAACTGCACGTGTGCGACGACAGGACCTGGAAAAAAGTGAAAGATCTCCGAAAATCGTACCCGCACCTGTTGGGAAAAATGGAAGTGAAAAGGCACGAGGCCCCGAAGCACGCGAACGCGACGTGCGCTTACTGCCGATCCGCGAACTGTCACAGGTGGATCGCCGTGTCCTTGCTCTCGGAGGTTTTCGAAATATTTTTCGACCACGCGATCCACTGATTGAATTTTCGCGAAAAGAAAGGGGATGAAAATTTTCCAGATAGGTATCCGAGAAAGTGCATAAAAGAAAATATATAAATCTTTCAACGCTGGAGATTTATATACTTTACATTTTTGAATCTTAGTTAAATTTATCGTAGCGTTCTGGACTTGTAAAATATTTCAATCTTGTTTCTAGTTCTGAACTTGTAAAAATTTTCGAACAAATTTCCTAGTCATAGAAACCAAAAAAAAAAAAAAAAAAAAAAAAAAAAAAAAAAAAAAAAAAAAAAAAAAAAAAAAAAAAATTTTTTTTTTTTTTTTTTTTTTTTTTTTTTTTTTTTTTTTTTTTTTTTTTTTTTTTCACGCGTTTCGAGAATCAAGTTCAAGTTTTCGGACGCAATATCTCTGGAAGGTTACGCAATCCCGGGGTATAAATACAGGTGTGCGAGCCACATTCGTTCATTTGATCGTCGGTGCCAAAGGAGTTGCTACCAGAAGTTCTGCTGGACGGAAGATGGACTCGTGGGTAAGTCGATTTCTGATTATTTCTTTAATCGTACTTTGAAGTTTTTTCGAACAGATGGAAATTTTTGCCTCGCGCTCTGGACTTGTAATTTTTTTCAGTTTTGATCTCGCAGTCTGGACTTGTAAAAATTTTCAGTTTTGATCTCGCAGTCTGGACTTGTAAAAATTTTCAGTTTTGATCTCGCAATCTGGACTTGTAAAAATTTTCAAAGAAATCTTTTCGAGAAAAATTTCATCATTACCCTTCAGTAAAAAAAAAAAAAAAAAAAAAAAAAAAAAAAAAAAAAAAAAAAAAAAAAAAATATATATATAGATTTTTTTTTTTTTTTTTTTTTTTTTTTTTTTTTTTTTTTTTTTTTCAACGTTGGAGATTTATATACTTTACACTTTTGAATCTTAGTTAAATTTATTGTAGCATTCTGGACTTGTAAAATATTTCAATCTTGTTTCGAGTTCTGAACTTGTAAAAATTTTCGAACAAATTTCCTAGTCATAGAAACCAAAAAAAAAAAAAAAAAAAAAAAAAAAAAAAAAAAAAAAAAAAATTTTTTTTTTTTTTTTTTTTTTTTTTTTTTTTTTTTTTTTTTTTTTTTTTTTTTAGTTTTCCTTCCACGCGTTTCGAGAATCAAGTTCAAGTTTTCTTTTCTGACGCAATATCTCAGGAAGGTTACGCAATCCCGGGATATAAATACAGGTGTGCGAGCCACATTCGTTCATTTGATCGTCGGTGCCAAAGGAGTTGCTACCAGAAGTTCTGCTGGACGGAAGATGGACTCGTGGGTAAGTCGATTTCTGATTATTTCTTTAATCGTACTTTGAAGTTTTGCCTCGCAGTCTGGACTTGTAAAAATTTTCAGTTTTGCCTTGCAGTCTGGACTTGTAATTTTTTTCAGTTTTGCCTCACAGTCTGGACTTGTAAAAATTTTCAGTTTTGATCTCGCAGTCTGGACTTGTAAAAATTTTCAGTTTTGATCTCGCAGTCTGGACTTGTAAAAATTTTCAGTTTTGATCTCGCAGTCTGGACTTGTAAAAATTTTCAGTTTTGATCTCGCAGTCTGGACTTGTAAAAATTTTCAGTTTTGATCTCGCAGTCTGGACTTGTAAAAATTTTCAGTTTTGCCTCGCGCTCTGGACTTGTAATTTTTTTCAGTTTTGATCTCGCAGTCTGGACTTGTAAAAATTTTCAGTTTTGATCTCGCAGTCTGGACTCGTAAAAATTTTCAAAGAAATCTTTTCGAAAAAAATTTCATCATTACCCTCTAGTAAAAAAAAAAAAAAAAAAAAAAAAAAAAAAAAAAAAAAAAAAAAAATTATATATATATATATATTTTTTTTTTTTTTTTTTTTTTTTTTTTTTTTTTTTGAAAATTCAATGTATAAAAGTGTGCGTTTTCTTTCAGAAAACTAAGAAGACTCTTCGGACGAACAAATTGGTAAGTTTCGTGTTTTCTTTTTGTGTTTTTCTATCTTTTCTTCTCGTTCGAGGCGCCGGAAACCCAGCGGTGTTAACTGAAAGCGTCTCGATCCCTTCAGCTTTTTTGTGTTTTTCTGTCTTTCTTCTCGTTCGGTGCACCCGAAACCCAGCGGTGTTAACGTAAAGTGCCCGATCCCTTCGACTTTTTCTTCGAGGCGCCGGAAACCCAGCGGTGTTAACGGAAAGCGTCTCGATTCTTTTTCTGTCTTTCTTCTCGTTCGGTGCACCCGAAACCCAGCGGTGTTAACGTAAAGTGCCCGAACCCTTCGACTTTTTCTTCGAGGCGCCGGAAACCCAGCGGTGTTAACGGAAAGCGTCTCGATTCTTTTTCTGGCGTGTCGTTTCGTCCTTTGCTCGTGCGAGCGAAGATTCTCCGGACGTGCCAGCCAGGCGACAGATTCCAAGGACGTGCCAGCCAGGCGACAGATTCGAAGGACGTGCCAGCCAGGCAACAGATTCTGGGGACGTGCCAGCCAGGAAACAGATTCTTTGGACGTACCAGCCAGGATTCCGATTCTTTGGACGTACCAGCCAGGAAACAGATTCGAAGGACGTGCCAGCTAGGATTTCAATTCTCGGGACGTGCAGGCCAGGAAAAAGGGGTGAGTATTCTTTTCGTTTTTTCCCAGGCATTTTTTTTTCACTCCGAGTCGGATTCGCTTCGAGTCAGTGCGCGTTCCGCCAATTACCGAGCGAAAAAAACCAGGCGCGAGTCAGGTAGTCCGTTTGATCCTGGTCTTGCGGCAAAAGACGAGTTTTTCAGAGCGCGTGTTTAACGAAAAACGCGCGGTTCTAGCGCGTTCTCAAAAACCAGTTTCACGAATCAAAAAGTCCTTTCCTTGGTGCTGGTCTTGGGAGGCACGGTTCGTCTCGAGAAACAGTTTTTTCCCGAGACGAACGCGCGGATAGGAAAGAGCCATCTCGGACGAATTCGATCTCGGAGTCGGAGTGTTTTCTTAACTGTTTTTTTTTTATTCGACCCATCGAGCCATTCCTTCGTCTTCGGGCGAGCGAGGAGACGTGCAATGCCTTCAGCGACTGCGTCGGTGAATCGCTCGTTCGATTCGACGATGCGTTTTCGTGGATTCCGGGCTCGGGCCGAATCTCGAATTTTTCTTAAATGTTTTTTTTTCGACCGATCGAACTCGTTCCTTCGTCGTCGTTCGAGCGAAGAGACGTGCAATGCCTTCAGCGACTGCGTCGGTGAATCGCTCGTTCGGTTCGGCGATGTGTTTTCGTGGATCAGGGGTTCGAAAGGTCTAGAATTTTTTCGAAACGGGTTCCCGTTCTTCTCTCTCTCGGTGTCCCCGTTTTATACGCCGGCCGGAAGCCGTTCGGGCCCTCGAGCGTGGATTTTCTCGACGATCTGTTCCCAGACGCCAAGCCGCGGATTTTCGGAGGGTTTCTTTTGTCTCCGGCGAACGTTTAAGGAAAGCACTCGATATAATTTCCCTTGCGGGAGATTTCGCGTGGCCTCTGGAGCGAGAATCGATTTTCGGGTCGATTCCCGTTGCAGCTGCGTGTGGTCTGACCTGGTACGCACCGCAGAAAGGCGTGGCGGGTAGACACTTTCCAGTTCGGTGGAAAAGATACCGACGGCGTCGACGGAGACAATCGACGCGTTTTTCTTCTCGAATCGGGAAGGAAAACGCGAACCGGTCCGCGGCGAACATCTTTTCACGCACCCCCGGCGCCAGAAAAAGTCCGGGAGTAAATTTGCCGTCGAGCTGTCTCAGACATGCCGCGGTGAATCCAATCCCAGTTGTGACGGCGTTTTTTCGTTTTTTATGTTTTTTTTATCTTTTTCTCGAGGAGGTGCGT
The DNA here is from genome assembly GCA_963932465.1 of Maratus speciosus. Lineage (NCBI taxonomy): Eukaryota > Metazoa > Arthropoda > Arachnida > Araneae > Salticidae > Maratus > Maratus speciosus. The sequence continues at coordinate 139,405 of CAWVRF010000991.1, read as the reverse complement.
AAAGATGGCGTTCCCGTTCGGTAAACCGCAGTAACCGTCCACCTGCTCGGTAACGCAGATGAATCTCCGGACGATGCTGGCCGATGCGAGATCGGTCGGTAGGTGGCGGCGATCTGCGCGTAAACCGTTTAGGCACCCCGAACGGAACGAGCTACGATGTGCGGCTCTGGGACTTTTCGAATGACTGAATTTTCCGCCGAGAATCACTCGTTCTGCCGATGGCCGGTGGAAAAACGCGGGGCCGACGAGCGAGAAAACGGGAACCGTACCGCGGAATCTCTGGAAACGAGGTGAGTGAAATTTTTATTTTTTCAATAAAGTTTTTTACAAACGCTCGTGTACGTGTCTGTTTCTCGAGTCGAGTCCTTATTTTTTTCTTCCCACGCAGACAGAAAACAGATCCGTCGGGCGGGAACAGAGCGAAAAAAATTTTTCTGGTAATAAAAAACGCTGGTTCTCCTTCGACGGATCGCGTACTTTATTCTCACACGCTCTAGGAACTCTGTTTTTTTCGAATCGATTCGATTTCTTTTTCAGGTTTTCTCTTTCAGATTTTCTCTTTCAGATTTTCTCTTTCAGCTCTTCTTTTTCAGCTCGTCCATCGTTTCATCATTTCATCATCCGATTTCCCGTCCGATCATTCCATCATTTCATCGTTCCGTACCGAATCCCGAATCCCAAATCCCAAATCGCGAGCCCCATCCCATCATATCCGATCGTTCCACCGTCCATTCGCCCCGTCCAAACATTCCACCACACCCGAATCCCGAGCCCCGTCCGATTATTCCATCGTCCATTCCTCCACTGCCCCGAATCCCGAATCCCGAACCCCGTCCGATCATTCCACCGTCCTTCGTCCATTCGTGCACTGCCCCGAATCCCGAATCCCGAGCCCCGTCCGATTATTCCGCCATACATCGTCCGTTCGTCCCGACCGTTCGAAGTTTTCCGTGGTTTCCTTCGAACCTCGAGCGAATGCTGGTCGGGTTCGCCAAAGTCCCGCCACGGAGGGCAACAAATGATCAGGGTCAAAAAAGATTCCTAAACTTAACTTTTAAAAATATGATCAGGGTCAAAAAAAGATTTCTAAACTTGACTTTTAAAAATATTACCAGAGTAAAAAAAAGATTTCTAAACTTAACTTTTAAAAATATCAAAAAAAAAAAAAAAAAAAAAAAAAAAAAAAAAAAAAAAAAAAAAAAAAAAAAAAAAAATCTCGATCCTATAATGTAAAAAAAAAAAAAAAAAAAAAAAAAAAAAAAAAAAAATTTTTTTTTTTTTTTTTTTTTTTTTTTTTTTTTTTTTTTTTTTTTTTTTTTTTTTTACATTATAGGATCGAGATTTTTTTTTTCAGGGTTGGAGATTTATATCTTTTAGACTTTTGAATCTTAGTTAAATTTATCGTAGCGTTCTGGACTTGTAAAATTTTCCACATGTAATCTCGCGTTCTGGACTTGTAAAATTTTCCACATTTAATCTCGCGTTCTGGACTTGTAAAATTTTTCACATTTAATCTCGCGTTCTGGACTTGTAAAATTTTTCACATTTAATCTCGCGTTCTGGACTTGTAAAATTTTTCACATTTAATCTCGCGTTCTGGACTTGTAAAATTTTTCACATTTAATCTCGCGTTCTGGACTTGTAAAATTTTTCACATTTAATCTCGCGTTCTGGACTTGTAAAATTTTCAACATTTAATCTCGCGTTCTGGACTTGTAAAATTTTCCAGATATTTATCCGAGAAAGTGTATAAAAGAAAATGTATAAAATTCTCTGGATCCTATAACGTAAAAAAAAAAAAAAAAAAAAAAAAAAAAAAAAATTTTTTTTTTTTTTTTTTTTTTTTTTTTTTTTTTTTTTTTTTTTTTTTTTTTTTTTTTACGTTATGGGATTTATATTTAGAGGGAACTTTGTTGCCTATAAATTCGACGCGGGATCGAGTAGTAAAAAAGGGTATTTATTTTTCATAAGCTTTCGTAACGTTTTGAGCCTGGGGTTTCGTATCGATAGAAAATTCTCGACCGCTCGCTTTATTCGTCTTTCGCGTCTCGAACCTATAAAAGGTGAGATCGCAGCATGGACGCACCGTTCGAAAAATTCCCGGAGGAGACGTCGAAACACCTCAAAGATTTCGACCGCGTCGAAAAGAAAAATCCCGACTGTTTCGGAAAAATGTCTCGTAAACGCGCGGAAAGAAAACGTCATCGAGGTCGAGCGTGTTCCCTCTGCAACGATTATTACGAATGTCTGAATTTAAAAGATCGAGAATTGGAAGAAAGAAAGAATCGGGTGTCCAGACACAGGGGAAAATCACCTCCGAAAACACCGGAACATTATTGGGAACCGGAAATTCCCGACGACGAAGAGTGTTTGAGACGCGGCTACATCGATCCCCCGCAACCGTATTACTTTCAAAAGACAAATAAATACGATAAAAAAGTTGTATCGAAAAATCTAAAAGACGTGAAAATTCAAAACTGTAATTGAAAGGAAAAATTCTCTCGATCCTATAGTGTAAAAAAAAAAAAAAAAAAAAAAAAAAAAAAAAAAAAAAAAAAAAAAAAAAAAAAAAAAGCTTTTTTTTTTTTTTTTTTTTTTTTTTTTTTTAGGGTTGGAGATTTATATCTTTTAGACTTTTGAATCTTAGTTAAATTTATCGTAGCGTTCTGGACTTGTAAAATTTTCCACATTTAATCTCGCGTTCTGGACTTGTAAAATTTTCCACATTTAATCTCGCGTTCTGGACTTGTAAAATTTTCCACATTTAATCTCGCGTTCTGGACTTGTAAAATTTTCCACATTTAATCTCGCGTTCTGGACTTGTAAAATTTTCCACATTTAATCTCGCGTTCTGGACTTGTAAAATTTTCCACATTTAATCTCGCGTTCTGGACTTGTAAAATTTTCCACATTTAATCTCGCGTTCTGGACTTGTAAAATTTTCAACATTTAATCTCGCGTTCTGGACTTGTAAAATTTTCCAGATATTTATCCGAGAAAGTGTATAAAAGAAAATGTATAAAATTCTCTGGATCCTATAACGTAAAAAAAAAAAAAAAAAAAAAAAAAAAAAAAAAAAAAAAAAAAATTTTTTTTTTTTTTTTTTTTTTTTTTTTTTTTTTTTTTTTTTTTTTTTTTTTAACGTTGGAGATTTATATACTTTACACTTTTGAATCTTAGTTAAATTTATTGTAGCATTCTGGACTTGTAAAATATTTCAATCTTGTTTCGCGTTTATTACAGGATCACGCGTACATTATAGGATCGAGAGAATTTTTATTGCTCGGAGAAACTTTTCGAAATATTTTACGAGTCCGCGACGCGAGATCAAAACTGAAAAATTTAGCGCAAACACTCGTAAATAAAGAATTTTTTTCTTCGGTATTTTACAATAATGGCGATGCTACCGACGCAAAAAAACGGGCCGAACGAGGCGCGTACGGACAGAGACTCAGAGTCTCTCCACACGCGCGCCTCGTTCGACCCGTTTTTTCTTTCTCTTTCGGTGGAAGAGAGATTACGACAGTCTGTACTCGAAAGTCCGTTCGCCGAAACGAACCAGCAGGCTTTCGGGCGGCTCCGGCAGATTCATGTTCTCCAGGCTCTCGTTCGTCAGGCGAATTTCCAGGTTTCTCGCCGCGAAATCCCTGGCCGCGGTCTCGTACATCTCCGCGGTCGCGCGCGAGAATTCTTCCAAGAATTCCTCGAAGCTGGGCGCGTTCCGATAGTCTTCGACCCCGATCTTCACTTCCTGGGCTTTTCTCCGGTCCGTGCAGGGCCTGACGGGCTCGAGAAGGGACACCCTCGGTACTTCGGGATTCCGGAACCAGAATCGGATCATGCGGGCGGATCTGTCGCCGCAGTCTGCGAGCAGATCCAGGGTCTTTTCCACGGAGAATATCCTGGTTTTCAGCGCGGAACGGGGCAAGTCCGTTTTCCTGCGGACGACGTCCCGCACTCTGAGCGCGGCGAGTCTTTCGCCCGGCCGGCGGAGATTCTCGCGGCCCAGGATCCGGATCACGTCCATCGCCCTCAGGAAAGGCCGGCCGTCGGAAGACACGACTATCAGGATCGGAACGGGCAGGCGATCGTGGCACAGGTTGAAGAACATGGCGAGAGTGGCAAAAAAAACGAAGGCTAGAGTGACAGAGATTCGACAGCACGGTAGTCTCAGGCAGAATGATTTTCTTTTCGCCCAGAGTCCCGCATTTATACCCGATCGATTGCGCAACATCCCGTTTCGCCGGAAAAGATTGCGTGCGCAACATCCCGTTTCGCCAGAAAAAGATTGCGCGCGTGCCAGGAAATCACGCGTCCGAGAAAAGACTGGGCGGTTTCCCGTGACCTAGAAGAACGGATGCGGAACTTGCTTTCGAGACGAAAAAAGATCTTGCGCGTGCCAGGAAATCACGCGTCCGAGAAAAGAATGGGCGGTTTCCCGTGACCTCGAAGAACGGATGCGGAACTTCCTTTCGAGACGAAAAAAGATCTTGCGCGTGATTTCAAATCATCTCTATTCTATATTGAAAAAAAAAAAAATTTTTTTTTTTTTTTTTTTTTTTTTTTTTTTTTTTTTTTTTTTTTTTTTTTGCCACAGACTTTTCCTTCCTTTTATATAATTTAGATTTTCGAATCTTGGTTAGATTTATTGTAGCGTTCTGGACTCGTGAAATGTTTCGAAAGATTTTCAATAACAATTATTTCAAACACGTAACGTAAAAAAGTGCAAGAATCCAGCTCGGAAAGAAATATTTACCCTTTCGAACGGAAAGAAAATATCCAAGAAAATCGATATCCGAGAATATTATCGACTGTCGTTTGTAAAAAACAACACGGTTTATCAAAAAGCCGAAAAAAGTTATGACTGTCGACCTGTATCTTATATAATACAGGTTGACAATACAATTTTGACACTATGGTCAGCCCGTATACAAACATGGAAGATCCAATCTGAAAATATTTTTTTTTTATTATTATAAAAATCATCTCTATCCTATATTGTAATATTGTAATATCCTATATTGTAATTTTATATAATTTAGATTTTCGAATCTTGGTTAAATTTATTGTAGCGTCCTGGACTCGTGAAATGTTTCGAAAGATTTTCAATAACAATTATTTCAAACACGTAATGTAAAAAAAGTGCAAGAATCCAGCTCGGAAAGAAATATTTACCCTTTCGAACGGAAAGAAAATATCCAAGAAAATCGATATCCGAGAATGTCATCGACCTGTGTCTTATATTTAATACAGTTTCGACACTGCGCCGCGCTCGGTTCCGAAACGCGAGTTTTATTCTTCTGAATTTTACAATATTGGCGATGCGTCCGACGCAAAAAACGGGCCGAACGAAGCGCGTCCGGGTCGAAAAGACTCGCGTCTTTTCACCCTTCGCACCTCGTTCGGCCCGTTTTTTTCTTTTTTTTCAAAGTTTTTTTTTTCACTCTCGTTCCAGCCGGTCTCTCGCCCACTCGGCGAAGAAGAAACACTCGACTTTAGCGCAGTGAGCCGCGGCCCCTTTCCCTTTCAGTTTTCCGTGGTGTCCGCAGTCTCTGACCGCCGATTTCATGGGATGCAGCAAGTCGTCGAATTTCGGGCATCCGAAATTTTCCAGGTTCACGCAAGGTATGTCCAGTTCTTCCAAGACGTCCTTTTCGACGTGGCCCCCCTTATACGCGACCAGGCGCTTTTCCACCGTGGCGTTTTCCTCGTACACCACGCGCAGGAGGATTTTCAGGAAATCTTCGTCGAACAGGTCCGTTTCTCCGGGCAGGCTCCGGAGCGACATTCCGTGTATCCTGTCGGTGCAATAGCGGACGCTCTGCCATTCTTTTGGGGTCGGGGTCAGATGGTCCAGCCGGAACCTGAAACAACGACAGTCGTTTCTGGTCAGCGAAGCGAATCCCATCTCGCGGGCCCGAAATTTCTTGTCGATGCGAAATCCGTCGAGGTCCAAGACCATGCAGACTTCGGACAGGCTCATGGCGGCTTGTTTTTCGAGAAAAGACAGCAGAGTGATGCGGAGAGAAAATTTTCGACGTGTCCGCTGGCGAGAACAGAAATTCAGAATGATTTTCTCTTCCCCCGGAGACACGCATTTATACGCGCGATCGACCTCGATCGGTTCCGGAAAGGCGCGTTCGCAGAAAAAACACCGGGCCGCGGAAATCACGCGCGAGATAAAAATAAAAACGTCGTCCGGTCGCGCCTTCCGGATTCGTCGCTTCGAGGAAAAAGATTGCGCAACTTCCCGTGACCCCGACGGCCTGTCGCTACCGACCGGAAGTTCTGGAATAAATCCGACACGAGTTCGAAAGCGTAAAAGATACAAACCTCCATCCTTGGAAAAAAAAAAAAAAAAAAAAAAAAAAAAAAAAAAAAAAAAAAAAAAAAAATTTTTTTTTTTTTTTTTTTTTTTTTTTTTTTTTTTTTTTTTTTTTTTTTTTTTTTTTTTAAGGATGGAGGTTTGTATCTTTTACGCTTTTGAATCTTAGTTAAATTTATCGTAGCGTTCTGGACTTGTAAAATATTTCAATCTTGTTTCGCGTTCTGGACTTGTAAAATATTTCAATCTTGTTTCGCGTTCTGGACTTGTAAAAAAATTCAATCTTGTTTCGCGTTCTGGACTTGTAAAAAAATTCAATCTTGTTTCGCGTTCTGGACTTGTAAAAAAATTCAATCTTGTTTCGCGTTCTGGACTTGTAAAATATTTCAATCTTGTTTCGCGTTCTGGACTTGTAAAATATTTCAATCTTGTTTTGCGTTCTGGACTTGTAAAAATTTTCGAACAAATTTCCTAGTCATAGAAACCATGCATGAAAAAAAAAAAAAAAAAAAAAAAAAAAAAAAAAAAAAAAAAAAAATTTTTTTTTTTTTTTTTTTTTTTTTTTTTTTTTTTTTTTTTTTTTTTCGAGTTTGGAGATTTACATCTTTTACGCTTTCGAACTCGATGAGATATTTTCGTCGAGGTCACCGGATGTTATGCCGTCTTTTCCTCGAAGCGACGAATCCGACAGGCGTCGCGCGACCGGATGACCTCGTTTATTTCTGTCTTTCCTTCTGATCGTTCTGGAAATCCGGTTGCGCAACTTCCCGCGGCCCGAGCGTATAAAAGCCAGAGCTTCGGGCCGAAAGCATCATTTCGATTCTTCATCGAGACCTGCGTGCCCGACCGCCGATCGTTTCATTTTTCCTTCGTGTTTTTCGAAAAGCCATGAACACCAAGAAATCTTTCAAAGGAACGGACGTGTTCCCCAAACGCCCGTCTACGTCTGTCTACAGACTCCAGTATCCCGAAAAAAACTTCAAGTGCTGGACTTCCAATAAGGACGTGAAGGTTTTCGTCCCGTTCATGAACGAAGACCGCAAGATATATTTCTGCAAGCACGTAGGCCACGACGGAAACATGTCCAGCGTGCAGTACATGGGAAAAGAATGCCAGAGATTCGATTCGTTTCACCCCGAGAGCATAGACTGGTCCCTGATCGCCACCAGGTACAGGAGAAACCCGAGGCAGGAGTTTCGGAAGAACGCGGACGTGAGGATGAGCTTCAAGATGGAAAATCAGTTTCTCGTGAAAGCTTATTTCACGTTCGGCCTGAGAACCGTGACGGAAGGCACGATCCATCTGATCCAGACCCTGAACGTGCCCTTGCTGTTTTATCTGCTCCCGAGAACGATGGGGAGAAAAGAACTGAGCCGCGAAGACAAACTGTTTCATTACGACAACGTCCATCTCTTCGACAGGAGAATTTTGCTGGCCGACGGCGCTTACGCCGTTCCCCCGGGAACCACGTACATGCTTTTCACGACTCAGAAGAATTTTTTCTCTCTGGATCTGTTGGCGAGCGATTTTCCGATTCCTTTCCGGACGACCGATCCCGTGGCCCAGCGAGTCACCAGACTGGAATGTTCGATGGATTTTCCACCCCAGACCCCGTACATCGACGACGAAAGGGACGAAGACGAAGATCGGGCCGCCATGCCGCCGCCTCTGCCGCAATCGGAATCTAGTACTTTTTCGTATTTCGAACCGCAGCCCGGCCCTTCTTCGGCTTCTTCGTATGTCGAACTGCAGCCCGGCCCTTCTTCGGCTTCTTCGTATTTCGAACAGCAACCCGTGACTTCTCCTTACTTTCCACCGCAACCTTGCACTTCGTCTTACTTTCAGCGGCAAAAGCGGGCCAGGACCGAAGCGGAAAGCGATTTCGACGAGTTTTTCGTGCCTGAAGAACCGCAGCCAATGCCAGAAGCGCCGCAGCAAATGCCAGAAGCGCCGCAGCAACAGATCACGTACTGGCTGATTCCCAATCCGCCGATTCTGGAAAGGCGCGTGGTCACGGCTTCTCCGGATTTCGTGAAAAATTACCAGATCTTGAACTCGAAGGTCTTGGACGATCCGAAAGCGGTGGTTTTTCGCAGCGAAGAACCGGATCCGGAACCCTTGGACTTGACGATCCGCCGGAACGCGGAATGCGTGGATCTGACTGGAGAAATGCCCGAAAACTCCGACGGTTCGAATCCAGAAACGCCCGATTCGGAAAACTCTGACGTGTCGAATCCCGAGAATTTCGCAGACTGCCCCCAGGTCGACCGATCCGATTCTCCAGAAAAAGAATTGGATCTGGATGCCATGTTGGACATGCCCTTCGATCCGAAAGAAGACGTCGCCCTGGACAGCATCATTTCCGACCTGTACAATTCTTCTCCCGCCATGAATTATGATCTGTGTCCTTCTGTGTTGTAAAAAAAACTCTTGTAAAAACTCTTGTAAAAAAATATTTGTGATACTTGTAAACCTGAACAAAAAAAAAAAAAAAAAAAAAAAAAAAAAAAAAAAAAAAACGGGTCGAACGAGGCCTGTGAGGAAAGATACGTATCTTTCCTCACAGGCCTCGTTCGACCCGTTTTTTGCGTTAAATATACAACCAATATTGAAAAATTCTTCAGAATAAAACTTGTACGTTTCGAAACAAAGTGTTATGGTGACGTATTTGATGATACTGTGCCGCGTGACACTTGGCTTTTTCTCTAGTCTAACAAATAACTTTACTTTTTCCATTATCCGACTGTTTTCGTATACACCAGTTTCTCCATTATTTTTTCACAAGTTTTCCTGCTTACATAAAACTCTATAATGTAAAAAAAAAAAAAAAAAAAAAAAAAAAAAAAAAAAAAAAAAAAAAAAAAAAAAAAATTTTTTTTTTTTTTTTTTTTTTTTTTTTTTTTTTTTTTTTTTTTTTTTTTACATGGTTTCTATGACTAGGAAATTTGTTCGAAAATTTTTACAAGTTCAGAACGCGAAACAAGATTGAAATATTTTACAAGTCCAGAATGCTACGATAAATTTAACTAAGATTCAAAAGCGTAAAAGATACAAACCTCCATCCTAAAAAAAAACGAACGGAAAGAAAATATCCAAGAAAATCGATTTCCGAGAATGTTATTGACTGTCGCGTGCAAAAAACAACACGGTTTATCAAAAAGCTTAAAAAAGTTATAACTGTCGAACTGTATCTTATATAATAAAGTGTAAGAATCCAGCTCGGAAAGAAATATTTACCCTTTCGAACGGAAAGAAAATGTCCAAGAAAATCGATTTCCGAGAATATTAATGACTGTCGCGTGCAAAAACAACACGGTTTATCAAAAAGCTGAAAAAACTAAAATATTTTACAATTTCAGAACGCTAGCATAAATCTGATCAAGATTCGAAAATCTAAATTATATAAAAATCTCAATACTAAAAAAAAAAAAAAAAAAAAAAAAAAAAAAAAAAAAAAAAAAAAAAAAAAAAAAAAAAAAATTTTTTTTTTTTTTTTTTTTTTTTTTTTTTTTTTTTTTTTTTCATAGTTGGAAAAATATCAATACTACGACTCGTGAAAAAAATTAAATATATTTTTCGATGCGGTAGTTTTCGAATCTCGGCCGAATTCGTTCTACGACTTCCTGTCGCCGTTTCGGCCGAATCGATTACGCAACTTCCCGTGACCTCGGTCGGTCGCGTTTCGTACGACCGCGGATGAAAAAAACACGCGTGGCCTCGTTTTTCTGGAATCCGGTTGCGCAACTTCCCGCGATAACAGGCCGCTTTTGTTCCGGCGTTTCCTGTCGTTCCGCGTATCGAGTTGCGCAACATCCCGCGACCGAAAGGAAATCGTGGGAAGATAAACACGTGCCGACCCTTTTTTTTCTCGGAACGGGTGCGGCGACCCGTGAACTCGACGCGCTATCGAGTTCAGGCCGGAAAGATTTGTTTTCTTCTGCGAACCGGATTGCGCAACGTCCTTCCCCGGGGGCTTTTTTTATCTGCCTGGAGGAAACCTTCGGATAATTTCGGCTGGGGATTTCCTGTCGTTCTTCGAACCGGTCGGGGCCGCGGGAAACGCGCGACCTCGATGTTCCGTATAAAAAGGCGAAGATATTCTGATCGAAATCATACCCTCCTGAGTTTTCGTAGCGCGCTGTCGCTGTTGCTGTTGCTCCGCTGATTTTTCATTTACTCGTTGCCAGAGTCCCGTTGGATTTTAAATTTCGTTTACTCGTTGCCAGAGTCCCGTCGGATTACGTTTTCTTTACTCGTTGCCAGAGTCCCGTTGGATTTTAAATTTCATTTACTCGTTGCCAGAGTGCTGTCGAATCGGATCGATTTTCTCGGACGAGATGGCTCTGAATTTCGAAGACCTGGAAGGACTGATGGAATGGTGTGACGAACAGTGTTCCGACCGGAACGGAGTCTACGATCCGTACCGCATGGTACTGCACACGCCGCTCGTCACTTACGAAGAAGATCGTCCTTGCCCGCCGCATCCGATGCCGGTTTCGTCCGGAGAGGAAAAGTTTTCGGAGGTTTTCGCCCTGGACGAATCCGTTTTCTTGCCGCCGCCTGCACCGATGCCCGAGCCTGAAAAATTCTCTCCCGTTTTCTTGCCTCCGGAGCCGGAAAATCTCGCCCAGGAAGAATCGAAGAAGGCTCTCGTTTTCTCGCCGCCGATAGAAAAAAAACCAGTTCCTGTGAAACCAGAGCCACCCCGAGAAAAAAAAACTGTTCCTGCCGAAATTCCTGTGAAACCAGAGCCCGTGAACGAGAAACTGAAAAAGCCTGTTCCCGCCGAAATTCCTGTGAAACCAGAGCCCGTGAACAAGAAACTGAAAAAAACTGTTCCTGCAGAAATTCCTGTGAAACCCGAGCCCGTGAACAAGAAACTGAAAAAATCAGTTCCTGTGAAACCCGAGCCCGTGAACGAGAAACTGAAAAAGCCTGTTCCCGCCGAAATTCCTGTGAAACCAGAGCCACCCCGAGAAAAAAAAACTGTTCCTGCCGAAATTCCAGAGAAACCAGAGCCGCCCCGAGAGAAAATCCCTGTTCCTGCCGAAGATTCTAGGAAAAGGAAATTTTTCGAAGCCGTGGAGGCCTCCAAAGCTAAAATTCGAGAGGGGTTGAAACACTTCAAGATCCCGAAGAGAACGCCGGTTCCCGAAGAGAAATCGAAACCGATTTCTCGCGAAAAGATGGTTTCGAAAGCTGCGGAGCCGAAGCGGAAAAATCTTCAAATTCCTCGGACGAAGAAAGAGGAAAGGAAAGTGTTTCGAGCCATGGAGATTGCCCCCGCCCGGTCGAAAAAAGACGAGGTTTTCAAAATACCCCTTCGGAAAACTAGAGATCTTCGGAAACACGTTACGAAATTCGAGCCTTCCAAGTTCACTTTCGACTCGGATTCTATCCTGATTCTCTCGCCGGATGCAGAAGATTATAATCTGAAAGGTAAAAGCTTCCTGAAATTCAAAGAGCAGTACGAGAAAAGCTTTGTGTGAAGGACTTTTTTTCAACTGATATTTCGAAGATCTATTCGAAAAAACTTTCTGTGAGAGACATTTTTTCCACTTGACGTTTCGAAGAACTGTTCGAAACAAAAAACTTTGTGTGAGAGACTTTGTTTCACCTGATGTTTCCCCCCTTTCTTTTTCGAACGGGTGAGAAAAATTGTTAGAGGTGAAAGTGAAAAAATGGGTCAGAGGCGGGTTTATACCCGCCTCTGGCCCATTTTTTTGCGACGCTTCGTTTGCCAATATTGACGAAACGTAAAAGTTTCACTCGTGTATTTTTCTTCTCGAAACGAGGAGACTTTTTCGCCTGATGTTTTCCCCCGTTCGAAAAAGAAAGAATGCGAAAAATTGTTAGAGGTGAAAGTGAAAAAATGGGTCAGAGGCGGGTTTATACCCGTCTCTGGCCCATTTTTTTGCGACGCTTCGTTTGCCGATATTGACGAAACGCAAAAGTTTCACTCGTGTATTTTTCTTCTCGAAACGAGTAATAAACGGAATTTTATCCTGTGATGTTTTGTCGTCTGTTTTTGTTTCTTTCCGCTTTGGAATGCGCGATCTGTGGATGATTCGGTGGAACTGCTTTCGATTTTTAAACTGTTTTCCTTCGGAAGTTTGATCTTTGCGATTCGATGAAATTAATGGAGGAAATTTAGAAATTTAAAATTGTTCATTGGCCTTGGAACGCGCGATCTGGATGATTCGGTGGAACTGCTTTCGATGGTCTCGGTTTTTCTTCGGAAGTTTGATCTTTGCGATTCGATGAAATTAATGGAGGAAATTTAGAAATTTAAAATTGTTCATTGGCTTTGGAATGCGTGATCTGTGGATGATTCGGTGGAACTGCTTTCGACTTTTAAACTGTTTTCCTTCGGAAGTTTGATCTTTGCTATTTGATTCCGGATAGGATTCGATGAAATCGACGGAGGAAATTTAGAAATTTAAAATTGTTCATTGGCTTTGCAATGCGCGATCTGGATGATTCGGTGGAACTGCTTTCGATTGTCTCGGTTTTTCTTCTCGAAACGGAACTGGAGAGTTTGTTGATGAGGGTGACTGGTTGGTAGAATTTATTATGGGATTCGATGAAATCGACGGAGGAAATTTAAAATTTAAAATTGTTCGTTGGCTTTGGGATGGTAGTCGTGTTGAGAGAAATGTTTTTCTTTCCCTTTTTCTGTTTCGAATGGGGAAGGGAAAACGGGCCGCCTCTGGCCCGTTTCTTCGAGACGCGTCGTGTACCGATATTGATGAATCGAAAAACTTTTACTCTGACGCGAAAGAAACTAGATTTTTACCCGATGGTGTTTTGTTTCTCGAACCGTTCGTCGTTGGTTTTTCGTTTCCCCGTCCCCCTCTCCCCCCGCGAATTATTTTTCCCCGAACCGTGATTCGACTGTCGAGAGTTTAATTTTTACGCGTTCCCCGTGCGAACGACCTCGGACCCTTCGTCGTTGTCTTTTCCTTCCCCGTTTTCGCTTCTTTTTCGGATTCGGAAAAAACCCGCGGGGGTCAGAGTGCTCGAAGATTAAATCGTCCGACTGTCAGAGAACGGTTTAAGTAACGCGATCGAACGCACGGTCCTTCGTTCGCGGTACCTGCCGTAAGAGTAATGTCTGACGCGCTTCGAACGGTCTGCTTCGCGATGCGCTTATTTTTTCTCCGAGTTTGGCGAAATCCCGAGTCTCGTACCCCCGACGAAGCGAAATGGATCGTCTTCCACGTTCCGCGGCCGATCGACCCGCCGAATGTCGATCGCGGAGAAAGAATCGCGGGGGGTCGGCGGGCGGGAAGGATCGAGACTTAGAAAAATGAACCGTAGAGGAAAAAACGACCGGTCGTCGAGAAATGTGATTCTTTGAAAGCGGAGGGTCGGGGTCGCGTGTCCGGTCGCACGAAAAGCCACGAATACGAGACGCGAGAAAAATCAATCTACTTAAACGGTTGAAAAAAAAAAAAAAAAAAAAAAAAAAAAAAAAAAAAAAAAAAAAAAAAAAAAAACTGAGGTCATTCACTTCTGACGTCATCCCATTTGCATATTGAAAACGTTAGTTTTTTTTTCATTTTTTTTGGGAGACAGTTTTATAAACTTTTTCTGTGGCTATAGAAATGTAAATTCTAAAAATAGAAACTGAGGTCAATGACCTCTGACGCCATCTCATTTGCATATTGCAAACGGTAGTTTTTTTTCATTTTTTTTGGGAGAGCGTTTCACAAACTTTTTCTGTGGCTATAAAAATGTAAATTCAAAAAAAAAAAAAAAAAAAAAAAAAAAAAAAAAAAAAAAAAAAAAAAAAAAAAAAAAAAAAAAAATATTTTTTTTTTTTTTTTTTTTTTTTTTTTTTTTTTTCTATGGTTTCTATGACTAGGAAATTTTTACAAGTTCAGAACGCGAAACAAGATTGAATTTTTTTACAAGTCCAGAACGCGAAACAAGATTGAATTTTTTTACAAATTCAGAACGCGAAACAAGATTGAATTTTTTTACAAGTCCAGAACGCTACGATAAATTTAACAAACATTCAAAAGCGTAAAATATACAAACCTCCATCCTTGAAACGGCGATTTCTCTCCTGTTTTCGGCGAGTTCCTTTTTCATTTCGTCGTTTTCCAGTCGGAGTCTCGAAATTTTTTCCTTCAGCAGATATTTGATTTCCTGCTCCGATTCCTCTTGCTTTCTTTCCCGTCGAGCCGTTTCCCGTTTCCAGTCTGCGAGCCTCTCTTCCAGCGACTCGCGTTTGCTTTTCAGACCCGCGTTTTCCGATTCCAGTTCCCTGTTTCGAGACTCGAGTTCACGGAACCGATCGTCGATCACAGGTTTGAAATCGCTGATCGGGCCCAGAGTTCTTCGCCCGCGACGAAATAGAAGCGCATCTTTCGCGAGAAGAAACTGAAAAATTTCAAGTGCAGAGCGCGAAGGTAAAAGTCCAGAATGCCAGGGGAAATGTATAGAGGTAAATCTTTAAGTTTTAGTTTTTCAAAGGGTTATATTTTCAAAAAAAAAAAAAAAAAAAAAAAAAAAAAAAAAAAAAAAAAAAATTTTTTTTTTTTTTTTTTTTTTTTTTTTTTTTTTTTTTTTTTTTTTACATTATAGAATTGAGATATTTTATACACTTTCTTTTATACACTTTCTCGGATAAATATCTGGAAAATTTTACAAGTCCAGAACGCTACGATAAATTTAACTAAGATTCAAAAGTCTAAAAGATATAAATCTCCAACCCTGAAAAAAAAAAAAAAAAAAAAAAAAAAAAAAAAAAAAAATTTTTTTTTTTTTTTTTTTTTTTTTTTTTTTTTTTTTTTTTTTTTTTTTTTTTTACATTATAGGATTGAGATATTTTATACACTTTCTTTTATACACTTTCTCGGATAAATATCTGGAAAATTTTACAAGTCCAGAACGCGAGATTAAATGTGGAAAATTTTACAAGTCCAGAACGCGAGATTAAATGTGGAAAATTTTACAAGTCCAGAACGCGAGATTAAATGTGTAAAATTTTACAAGTCCAGAACGCGAGATTAAATGTGGTAAATTTTACAAGTCCAGAACGCGAGATTAAAAGTGAAAAATTTTACAAGTCCAGAACGCGAGATTAAGTGTGAAAAATTTTACAAGTCCAGAACGCTACGATAAATTTAACTAAGATTCAAAAGTCTAAAAGATATAAATCTTCAACCCTTAAAAAAAAAAAAAAAAAAAAAAAAAAAAAAAAAAAAAAAAAAAAAAAAAATTTTTTTTTTTTTTTTTTTTTTTTTTTTTTTTTTTTTTTTTTTTTTTTTTTTTTTTTTTTTTTTTTTTTTTACTATAGGGTAATGATGAAATTTTTTTCGAAAAGATTTCTTTGAAAATTTTTACGAGTCCAGACTGCGAGATCAAAACTGAAAATTTTTACAAGTCCAGACTGCGAGGCAAAACTGAAAAAAATTACAAGTCCAGACTGCGAGATCAAAACTGAAAATTTTTACAAGTCCAGACTGCGAGATCAAAACTGAAAATTTTTACAAGTCCAGACTGCGAGGCAAAACTGAAAAAAATTACAAGTCCAGACTGCGAGGCAAAACTGAAAAAAATTACAAGTCCAGACTGCGAGATCAAAACTGAAAATTTTTACAAGTCCAGACTGCGAGATCAAAACTGAAAATTTTTACAAGTCCAGACTGCGAGGCAAAACTGAAAAAAATTACAAGTCCAGACTGCGAGATCAAAACTGAAAATTTTTACAAGTCCAGACTGCGAGATCAAAACTGAAAATTTTTACAAGTCCAGACTGCGAGATCAAAACTGAAAATTTTTACAAGTCCAGACTGCGAGGCAAAACTGAAAAAAATTACAAGTCCAGACTGCGAGATCAAAACTGAAAATTTTTACAAGTCCAGACTGCGAGGCAAAACTGAAAAAAATTACAAGTCCAGACTGCGAGATCAAAACTGAAAAAAATTACAAGTCCAGAGCGCGAGGCAAAAATTTCCAATCTGTTCGAAAAAACTTCAAAGTACGATTAAAGAAATAATCAGAAATCGACTTACCCACGAGTCCATCTTCCGTCCAGCAGAACTTCTGGTAGCAACTCCTTTGGCACCGACGATCAAATGAACGAATGTGGCTCGCACACCTGTATTTATACCCCGGGATTGCGTAACCTTCCAGAGATATTGCGTCAGAAGACTTGAACTCGATTCTCGAAACGCGTGGAAGGAAAACTCAAAGGTAAAAAAAAAAAAAAAAAAAAAAAAAAAAAAAAAAAAAAAAAAAAAAAAAAAAAAAAAAAAAATTTTTTTTTTTTTTTTTTTTTTTTTTTTTTTTTTTTCATATACAACATTTATCTACGGCGATTTTTATCAACGTCGGCCAACCGCCTTGTTCTTGAATCCAAACGTCCAAGTATTTTTCAAAGCTATTCCATAAGATCGACCAGGCAAAGTCGAACGCGTTTTCGGTCGAGTCGTTTCGCACATAACAGACGGTTGCTTCTACGAGGTACACCATGTAACCGATTATGTGACTCCAATCGATTCCGTACGGAAACGACTGCAGAAGCAAGTTATTTAAACAATCCGATAGATTTTTAAAAGTTAATTTTGCTGTAACTACATCTCGAAGAATGCGCTGATTAAATCTGGTATAAAATCTATGTATTAGGAATTTAACGACTTGGATAGTTTCTTTCTCCTCTACGTTAACTGGGACGGAAGATATATCGAACGTATTGAAATTGCGGTTGGAAAGTAAATGCGTATAACTGTGCAAAACAACCACCTGTGTATTGATAGTCATTGCCGAAAATTTACCTCTAACAATCTTGACTGGCGTCTGGAATCGTTTAAATATAACTGGTATTTTTTTTTTTTTTTTTTTTTTTTTTTTTTTTTTTTTTTTTTTTTTTTTTTTTTTTTACATATTTGTATATTTGATACCAGTTTGACGCGTGGTTATTCATTTCTCGTCCGGGCTCTTCCGCGTTTACCGGTCTCTGGAGAAAAAAAACGCGTGCGCGAAAGGCGAAACTAGATTCGAGGCCGAAAACATCTTTTCCGTCGGAAATCGCGACGGCTACAGTGCTCGAAGATTTTCGCGACCGACTGTACGGAGACGGTCCGAGTATCGCGAAACTCGACGCGCTCTAGATTTCGCGGCACCTGGCGATGCGAAGCAATGTTAAAAAAATTACGTCTCAGAGTGCACTCTCGGGGAAGCACGTGCTCGGAAGATTTTTCCGCCGACCGTGGAGAGATCGCCTCCGTACCGCTAGATTCCGACCCGACTCGAGTTTCGCGGTACCTCCAGGTACCGGTGAAAAAACGACCGAAGGTGAAGAACGGTAATGTTTACCCGTTCGACGAACGAAAAAAGAAAGGGGAAGGCGAGTGTTTGGGCGACTCGTCATTAGAACGAAAAGTTTCGATGGCTGAAAATATCCGATTCCAATATGATTTTTTAACGTTTGCCGTCGCTGAAAACGAGAGCCGTCGCGATCCGTTTCGAATACCGCTTCCGCCGCCTCATCCTTCACGAATGATCGAAGCTAGCGAAAACGAAGATTACGATGCGTGCTGGATGTCGGAAAAACCGGTCGCGGAATCTGTAATCGCTTCGAAGGTTTTAGAGTACGCGTCGGAAATCGAAGAAGACGATTTGAGATTAGATACCGCTTCTTTCGACCGTGCTTATGCGAATAGTAAAGTTGAAAAAATAAGACTCGACTCTGTATAAAATTCTTTTCGAGACAACAGAGGAAACAAATAAGTTTCAGATATAAATCTGCAAGCTAAAAAAAAAAAAAAAAAAAAAAAAAAAAAAAAAAAAAAAAAAAAAAAAAAAAAAAAAAATTTTTTTTTTTTTTTTTTTTTTTTTTTTTTTTTTTTTTTTTTTTTTTTTTTTTTTTTTTTTTTTTAGATCGATTTGGTCTAAAGTCTGTCCGACCATAATCCAATATAGCATCGTTTTTCTGGATGATTTTTTAAACGAAACATGGAAATAACCTCATAATTGTCCAAGTAATATTCAGCCGCAAAGTGCCTGATCGTCATAGAGGCGGTGTTGTTTTCTTCCTCAAAGTTTGAAAATGTCACGGTCGAGACGGCGTGTAGAAAATCATTATTCTCCCAATCGCATACGCATTCCCCTTCGGGACGACCATCGCAAAATTCGAACGACAACGGGGTCAACCAGGTATAAAATTTATCGCGACAAGGAGTTTTGCATTCTAAAATTACCGTTTCGTTCCTCTCGAGTTTCAAGACCAAGTCGTGTTTATGATCGCCATCCCATTCGGGTATCACACATTCGTTATTTTTCAGACGATATCGCGTTTGCCGTTGTCCCCAGTAAACAGTTTTTTCTTTTATGAAGATGCAGAACCAAAAGTAAAAATATTCGTTCGGGAAACGATACACCAAGACGTTGTTTCTCTCGAGACGGGTTAAATTAAAGTTTCGCAAGGTGGTTAAAGTCTGTCGCGCGTCATAAATAGGTACCTCGGCTCTGTGTAAATAACACAGATTCGGTTTTCGGAAAAAATCGCTGAAAAACGTGGCAGCGTACTCTATATTAAACGAATGCAACGTAAAGGCGAGACGATCGTAATCGACCGACAAACAGTACCGGTTCCAAGGATTGTCTTCGTCCGAATACCATCCCGGTTCCAGACCGCGAACCAGAAGATATAAATTCAGGGTCGACCGATACCAGACGCCGTTCAGGGCGAGATACGGTCGAAACGCTTCGATCGTGGACAAAGGGCCCGTTTTATCAGGAACAGGTACGAAGTCTTTTAAAATTTTCAGAATCACGACTACCGGTAAGTCGAAAAAGGGAAACGGTTGACCTTTACGTGTTTCGTCTGATTCGGGACCTCGAAAGAACAGGAACTTCGATCGTTCTCGTAATAATTTCGAACGCCGTGGATGAGAACAGATTTCGTACGGACGACGGCGCCCTATGGAAAGTAACATCCCGTCGACATGAATAAAGAATCTATTCCAAGCGGATACATGGAAAAAATTTTTCATCTCGAATGAATGAAAATGCGTCGATTGAAATAGCCTTACGAAAATTTTACAAATCCAGAGCGCTGAGATAAAACTGGAAAATTTTACAAGTGCAAGAACGCCAGGGGAAAATGTATAGAGGTAAATCTTTAAGTTTTAGTTTTTCAAAGGGTTATATTCCCAATCAAAAAAAAAAAAAAAAAAAAAAAAAAAAAAAAAAAAAAAAAAAAAAAAAAAAAAAAAAAATTTTTTTTTTTTTTTTTTTTTTTTTTTTTTTTTTTTTTTTTTTTTTTTTTTTTTTTTTTTTACTATAGGGTAATGATGAAATTTTTTTCGAAAAGATTTCTTTGAAAATTTTTACGAGTCCAGACTGCGAGATCAAAACTGAAAATTTTTACAAGTCCAGACTGCGAGGCAAAACTGAAAAAAATTACAAGTCCAGACTGCGAGATCAAAACTGAAAATTTTTACAAGTCCAGACTGCGAGATCAAAACTGAAAATTTTTACAAGTCCAGACTGCGAGGCAAAACTGAAAAAAATTACAAGTCCAGACTGCGAGGCAAAACTGAAAAAAATTACAAGTCCAGACTGCGAGATCAAAACTGAAAATTTTTACAAGTCCAGACTGCGAGATCAAAACTGAAAATTTTTACAAGTCCAGACTGCGAGGCAAAACTGAAAAAAATTACAAGTCCAGACTGCGAGATCAAAACTGAAAATTTTTACAAGTCCAGACTGCGAGATCAAAACTGAAAATTTTTACAAGTCCAGACTGCGAGATCAAAACTGAAAATTTTTACAAGTCCAGACTGCGAGGCAAAACTGAAAAAAATTACAAGTCCAGACTGCGAGATCAAAACTGAAAATTTTTACAAGTCCAGACTGCGAGGCAAAACTGAAAAAAATTACAAGTCCAGACTGCGAGATCAAAACTGAAAAAAATTACAAGTCCAGAGCGCGAGGCAAAAATTTCCAATCTGTTCGAAAAAACTTCAAAGTACGATTAAAGAAATAATCAGAAATCGACTTACCCACGAGTCCATCTTCCGTCCAGCAGAACTTCTGGTAGCAACTCCTTTGGCACCGACGATCAAATGAACGAATGTGGCTCGCACACCTGTATTTATACCAACCTTCCAGAGATATTGCGTCAGAAGACTTGAACTCGATTCTCGAAACGCGTGGAAGGAAAACTCAAAGGTAAAAAAAAAAAAAAAAAAAAAAAAAAAAAAAAAAAAAAAAAAAAAATTTTTTTTTTTTTTTTTTTTTTTTTTTTTTTTTTTTTTTTTTTTTTTTTTTTTTTTCATATACAACATTTATCTACGGCGATTTTTATCAACGTCGGCCAACCGCCTTGTTCTTGAATCCAAACGTCCAAGTATTTTTCAAAGCTATTCCATAAGATCGACCAGGCAAAGTCGAACGCGTTTTCGGTCGAGTCGTTTCGCACATAACAGACGGTTGCTTCTACGAGGTACACCATGTAACCGATTATGTGACTCCAATCGATTCCGTACGGAAACGACTGCAGAAGCAAGTTATTTAAACAATCCGATAGATTTTTAAAAGTTAATTTTGCTGTAACTACATCTCGAAGAATGCGCTGATTAAATCTGGTATAAAATCTATGTATTAGGAATTTAACGACTTGGATAGTTTCTTTCTCCTCTACGTTAACTGGGACGGAAGATATATCGAACGTATTGAAATTGCGGTTGGAAAGTAAATGCGTATAACTGTGCAAAACAACCACCTGTGTATTGATAGTCATTGCCGAAAATTTACCTCTAACAATCTTGACTGGCGTCTGGAATCGTTTAAATATAACTGGTATTTTTTTTTTTTTTTTTTTTTTTTTTTTTTTTTTTTTTACATATTTGTATATTTGATACCAGTTTGACGCGTGGTTATTCATTTCTCGTCCGGGCTCTTCCGCGTTTACCGGTCTCTGGAGAAAAAAAACGCGTGCGCGAAAGGCGAAACTAGATTCGAGGCCGAAAACATCTTTTCCGTCGGAAATCGCGACGGCTACAGTGCTCGAAGATTTTCGCGACCGACTGTACGGAGACGGTCCGAGTATCGCGAAACTCGACGCGCTCTAGATTTCGCGGCACCTGGCGATGCGAAGCAATGTTAAAAAAATTACGTCTCAGAGTGCACTCTCGGGGAAGCACGTGCTCGGAAGATTTTTCCGCCGACCGTGGAGAGATCGCCTCCGTACCGCTAGATTCCGACCCGACTCGAGTTTCGCGGTACCTCCAGGTACCGGTGAAAAAACGACCGAAGGTGAAGAACGGTAATGTTTACCCGTTCGACGAACGAAAAAAGAAAGGGGAAGGCGAGTGTTTGGGCGACTCGTCATTAGAACGAAAAGTTTCGATGGCTGAAAATATCCGATTCCAATATGATTTTTTAACGTTTGCCGTCGCTGAAAACGAGAGCCGTCGCGATCCGTTTCGAATACCGCTTCCGCCGCCTCATCCTTCACGAATGATCGAAGCTAGCGAAAACGAAGATTACGATGCGTGCTGGATGTCGGAAAAACCGGTCGCGGAATCTGTAATCGCTTCGAAGGTTTTAGAGTACGCGTCGGAAATCGAAGAAGACGATTTGAGATTAGATACCGCTTCTTTCGACCGTGCTTATGCGAATAGTAAAGTTGAAAAAATAAGACTCGACTCTGTATAAAATTCTTTTCGAGACAACAGAGGAAACAAATAAGTTTCAGATATAAATCTGCAAGCTAAAAAAAAAAAAAAAAAAAAAAAAAAAAAAAAAAAAAATTTTTTTTTTTTTTTTTTTTTTTTTTTTTTTTTTTTTTTTTTTTTTTTTTTTTTTTTTTTCTAGGGTTGGGGGGTTTATATCTTTTAGACTTTTGAATCTTAGTTAAATTTATCGTAGCGTTCTGGACTTGTAAAATTTTTCACATTTAATCGCGTTCTGGACTTGTAAAATTTTCCACATTTAATCTCGCGTTCTGGACTTGTAAAATTTTTCACATTTAATCTCGCGTTCTGGACTTGTAAAATTTTTCACATTTAATCTCGCGTTCTGGACTTGTAAAATTTTCATCATTTAATCTCGCGTTCTGGACTTGTAAAATTTTTCACATTTAATCTCGCGTTCTGGACTTGTAAAATTTTTCACATTTAATCTCGCGTTCTGGACTTGTAAAATTTTTCACATTTAATCTCGCGTTCTGGACTTGTAAAATTTTTCACATTTAATCTCGCGTTCTGGACTTGTAAAATTTTTCACATTTAATCTCGCGTTCTGGACTTGTAAAATTTTCCAGAACACACACAAAAAAAAAAAAAAAAAAAAAAAAAAAAAAAAAAAAAAAAAAAAAAAAAAATTTTTTTTTTTTTTTTTTTTTTTTTTTTTTTTTTTTTTTTTTTTTTTTCAGGGTACAGACTTTTCCTTCGGTCCGGTAGACTACTTATATACGCGTTGTCCCTCTCGGGTTTTATACTAGCATTTCCTTTCCTCGTCCGGGTTCCTGTCTCGTGCCAGTCGCAATTCCAACCGGCTTCGTTTTCGACTCTCTTCGAAGAGAATCACAACTCTCGTCTTTCGTCAGAGTGAAATTTACCAAAACTCGCGAATCATGTTGATCCCGGCCGATCCTCCCGGCAATCCACCCGATTCCGGATCCCGAAAGGCGTCTCGTTCCCATTCCGCGGAAACATCCGACGCCCTTCGCGTTTCGAAAAAGCCCCGAAGCGAATCCGCGGAATCGCGCGACGAGAACCGAAAGTCGCGTTTGCGTTTTCACGACGCAGACTTGGACACGGCGGCCTACTACGTGCGAAAATTTTCAGAAGGTAGATTGGAATGGCATCACCTGGTTCTCCGCGAAGAAATCGACGATTTTTGGTTCGTGCATTTCTCTGGAAAAGACGAAGAAGGTTGGTTCCATTACATCATCGCGTCGCCGAAACACTATCTCTGGCGCAACGCGTGGAAAAGTCGGAATTTGACCAGCGGGCAAGTCTCTCTGATCATGAACCCCGTCCATCTGGCTAGATTCCTCGTGAAAATGAGCGATTTACCTTTCGCCAATTTTTCTTTGCCGCCCGACAGCCTGTGGGTCCTGGCGAGTCTGTGGAAGGACGGATTGCGGACGCTGCTCGAAGACGGGGAAAAATCACCCCCGCCGAGATTTTGTTTTCCGCTGCGACAGAATTTCAGACCCGCGAAGAACGGTCCCACCGATTACTTTTTGTATTCGATGGACGGATCCGAGTTGTACTTTGAAAGGGACGACGGCCTGTGGGATTTGAACGAGGAAGAATGGACCGAACTTCAGTTGAAATCGGGAAACGAGTTGATTCTAAAAACGTCGATTAGTAAAAAAAATCAACTGTAATTTCAGTTTCCAAAAACGTATATTTTTTCAAGTCTCTCTTTCCAAAAAAAAAAAAAAAAAAAAAAAAAAAAAAAAAAAAAAAAAAAAAAAAAAAAAATTTTTTTTTTTTTTTTTTTTTTTTTTTTTTTTTTTTTTTTTTTTTTTTTTTTTTTTTTGTGTGTGTGTGTATTATATTACTTTGCTAGAAAAATCGTGTTCTACTTTCTGAACAGATACTAAGATGGCGAGTTGTGATGATTCGACGACTCTTTTAGATTCATCTTGCGTTTGTTGTAATCCTCCAGATTTTAATCCTTATAAATCTATTGTCGATTCCGCACCTTTAGATAATTTGCTTGAACACAGAATAGACACTATAAATAGGTACTCTATTATGGAATTCAAAGGGCGAGGAATGAAAAAAGGAAAATCAAATGAGGAATTATTTATAAATCACATTGATCCAACGGAGTATGGAATAATTACACCAGAAAGTCAAGAACCCACGCAAAAACGTTTTGAGATGCAACAAAGTGGAACGAGAACTTGGAAACTTAAGATAAAAAAATACGAGATTTGTGTAAAATGTGCATCTCTCCCAGATTTAGAGACTAGGATTAAAAATATATTTTATATTCCATTATCAAATTGTTTAAGATAAAATTCTTTTGACAATATTTCTTAAAAAAAAAAAAAAAAAAAAAAAAAAAAAAAAAAAAAAAAAAAAAAAAAAAAAAAAAAAAAATTTTTTTTTTTTTTTTTTTTTTTTTTTTTTTTTTTTTTTTTTTTTTTTTTTTTTTATCATGAAGATACTTAAAGACTTTCCTTCGGTTCGACTTGTGTATAATTTCCTTTTCTCGGATAGTGCATCTCGCTCTCGCCCACCATTACATTCGACTTTCCTTTCGTGTCCGATCAGCGATGGAAAAGAATCTCGTATCGCCTTCCAGCGTTCCACAGTCGACAGGGTCTGCTTGTTCCGAGATGAAAATTTCCCACGAATCGGGCCGCTACGTTTATATCCCAAAGACCTCAAGGTTGTCCTTTTCGGACGGATACTTGAACTCGATAGCTAAATGCGTGCGCGCGTTCTTAGACGGCGGTTTCGAATGGTATCACCTCGTTCTAGGCCAAGCTATAGATTTCGACCGTTGCACTCTACGAATCTTCGGCCGAGACGAAAAAGAACGCTACCATTTCGTCGCGGCGTGTCACGAGGGTCGTTTCGAGAAAGACGTGTGGGAAAAACTCGACATGGTCGACAAGCGTGCCAGTCTGATCTACGAACCCATCGAATTGGTTCGCGTTCTCGTCAGAACGAGTCGATTACCCATCGCCAATTACAAGTTGCCGCCTCACAGCCAGTGGGTCCTGGCGAGCATGTGGAAAGAAGGATTGCGGACTCTGTTCGATTACGAGAACGAAGAACAGACTCCGCCGCGTTTTTGTTTTCCGGTGCGAAAGCATTTCAGACCCACGAAAAAGGGCCCGACCGATTACTTTTTGTATTCGAGGGACGGATCGCCGCTATACTTTGAAAAAGACAATAGCTTGCTGGATTTGAACGACGACGAATGGACAGACCTTCAGTTGAAATTGGGAAACGAATTGATTCGAAACGACATCGATTAGTAAAAAATATAACGCCTAGTTTAGGTTTCGAAAATACCTTGTTTCCTGGACTTGTACAAATTTTCAATCTTGCCCAGAGTTCTGGACTTGTAAAAATTTCTGAGTCGTAGAAATCATGCATGTACAAAAAAAAAAAAAAAAAAAAAAAAAAAAAAAAAAAAAAAAAAAAAAAAAAAAAAAAAAAATTTTTTTTTTTTTTTTTTTTTTTTTTTTTTTTTTTTTTTTTTTTTTTTTTTTTTTTTCAGGGTTGGAGATTTATATCTTTTAGACTTTTGAATCTTAGTTAAATTTATCGTAGCGTTCTGGACTTGTAAAATTTTTCACATTTAATCTCGCGTTCTGGACTTGTAAAATTTTCCACATTTAATCTCGCGTTCTGGACTTGTAAAATTTTTCACATTTAATCTCGCATTCTGGACTTGTAAAATTTTCCACATTTAATCTCGCGTTCTGGACTTGTAAAATTTTCCACATTTAATCTCGCATTCTGGACTTGTAAAATTTTCCACATTTAATCTCGCGTTCTGGACTTGTAAAATTTTCCACATTTAATCTCGCGTTCTGGACTTGTAAAATTTTCCAGATATTTATCCGAGAAAGTGTATAAAAGAAAGTGTATAAAATATCTCAATCCTATAATGTAAAAAAAAAAAAAAAAAAAAAAAAAAAAAAAAAAAAAAAAAAAAAAAAATTTTTTTTTTTTTTTTTTTTTTTTTTTTTTTTTTTTTTTTTTTTTTTTTTTTTTTTTTTTTTCAAGCATATAGATTTATATTTGAAATTTATTTTCGTTTTTATACGCGACTCGCATTCTTTCGTCTCTTTACTATCATGGCGCTCGTTTCTCTCTACGTTCCCGACGGCGTGCCCAGAGATTTTTTAACTGCCGCCGAAGATTCGCAGCTCGTTCGCCTGGTTCCCGTGCTCACCGAGCCCCACGCACTTTTCGATCGAACCGATTCCTGCGCCTGTTCCACCCGCCACGGTCTGGCCATTCGTGGTCGGAGCGTCACGGTTCCGCGCGACGGACACGCCGTGGTGGGTTACCCCCTGTACGCTCTGCCGCCCGATTGCACGTCGGAAGAAACCAACGTCGTGGTCGCGTGGTTATCGCGCCACCGAATGAAAACCTTTCGGAGCGTCGTCGAGATCGGCGGCCCCTATGTCAAACACTACGGCAAAGAAGAAACGTTGAAAAGAACTTTGGGACCGGCGACGCACGACGGCCTGTTTCGAAAAACTCGCCACGGAGAGTGTTGCGAAATCTACACGCTCGAGAAGGATCCCGTGTTTATGTTGAAATCCGTCGTGCTGTCGATTCACGGCCGGGGTCCGACGTTGGAAAGCGCTTGTCGGTCGAACGAAAAATGTTGAACGGGTAGACGAAAGACGTGAAATCGTCAGCGTCTCTCGTTCGAAACGTTGTCCGATAACGGTGTTTGCTCGTTTGAATTCACGTGACGTCATAAATAATTTCGGGTTTTTCGACATTTTGAAAAACGGCTCGAAAAACCACATTCGGATTAAAAATAAAGTGTAAAAAATGTCGGTCCAATGTGAAAATTATCCTACGGCGAAAAACGCATCGTTACTACTCGACCCCAGGAAGAAACCTCCGTTCGCCATAGGCGACTACGTACCCTATTACTGTAATCTGGGTTACGATTTCCGCGACAAAATGTCTTTCGCTATCGGAACGAATACTCCCGTGTTTCGATGCGAGCTGGATGGCGATTCTGCCGTGTGGAAGATGGATACGGAATGCGATCCGATAAACTGCGGCGATCCGGGGCAGGTGGATCACGCGACGAGAACGGGTTCGGATTTCTCATATAACGGCGAAGTGAGTTACGAGTGTAAGGACGGTTATAAAATGACGGGCAACAAATCTCTGTTTTGCGGGGCAACCGGATCGTGGGTGCCGTCGGTCGACAAAGTAAAATGCGAACCGCCGACTCTGCAAGATGTTCTAAATTCACCCAATTATATGACTTACGCTTTCCCGTTCCTGTTACTTTCGATGATTATGGCTGGCAAAGCAGCCTCTTAGAAAAATTCGAATGGTAAAAAAATCGCCGTTTTCGTTATTACCCGTCGCGGTGGTTTTTTTGAAAGGATAAAGATGCAAACACCTAGTTTAGGTTTCGAAAATAACTTGTTTCCTGGACTTTTAATTTTCTAAAAAAAATTCAGAGTCATAGAAATATTATTAAAAAAAAAAAAAAAAAAAAAAAAAAAAAAAAAAAAAAAAAAAAAAAAAAAAAAAAAAAAAAAAAAATTTTTTTTTTTTTTTTTTTTTTTTTTTTTTTTTTTTTTTTTTTTTTTTTTTTGTTAGAATTAGATTTGTTCGAATAAAACAACTACTTCTGGGACGCAAAAGTATCTGAATGTAAACTTTGGATTCAAACATGGATGCCTCTACCGCTCGACGCTTGACGGTCGCTGTAGATAATCGACCGTCGGACGTGACGGACGAGTGTGCCATTTGTTTAGAAATTAAACTACCCGAGGATTCTTTTACGTTTCCGAACTGCAAGCATTCTTTCCATAAAGATTGCGTCGCCTCATTGATAACCGAATCGGAATACGAATTGCGTTGTCCGTTTTGTCGGACGAATTTGAACAGAGACGAATTACTTTCCGAGATCGGATTAGATTGTTTTCGTTCGTATTTTAAGGGAACTATTAGAAGAAATAACAATGGAAATTTCGAACCTATTCTGATTCGTTGCGGGTTTGAAAAAGAATGTGGTGTAATGAACTTCAGAATATATTTGAACGATTTTAAAAAAACGTATATTTACAGAGGAAATTACCATAATGTTAAAGTTGGGGTTGAGTACGATCTGAAATTCGATATGAATGTTGAGATTGACGAATTAAATACTTCAAAAGATAAAAAAGAAGTATACGTACACATATTTTCTTGCCCGTGGCATTGCAGATGTTTGTAAAAAAAAAAAAAAAAAAAAAAAAAAAAAAAAAAAAAAAAAAAAAAAAAAATTTTTTTTTTTTTTTTTTTTTTTTTTTTTTTTTTTTTTTTTTTTTTTTTTTTTTTTTTTTTTTTACTCAATGTATTTCTCTCGGCTTATATATATTCCCGCCTCGCAAATTTCCACATCACTCTACTTACCGTCACCTTTCCTTTACCAGTTTCGGTTCGCGGTATTCAGAAAAAACTTTCGTCATGTGGCTGAAATTGTCCTTTTTTCCCGACAGGCACAGTCTGCTGGCCGTCGTCGCGTCGGACGGAAACGTGTATTTCAAGGCTTCGGAAGTCGGTAAATTTTTAGGTTATTCGAGCCATTACACTTTCGCGAAGAGACACGCAACCAGGAATCTCAGGAAAATGATTCCCTGTAAATTCACGCACGGACGAGGCGGACGAGCTGCCACTGACGTCAACACTACCATGGTTTTCGATTTCGAGGAAATGATTTCGACCATCCGAAAAACATTTAAGAATCACGAAATACCTTGCGACGAGAAAAGGATCGATCAACTCAAAAAACTGTGGCAGTCGGGGACCGTGTCGACCAAAAAACACGACTCCGATAATTTTCGGCAGCAGATCCACGTACCCGATCCGATATCGCACATGTCTCACACGGCGCCGTTCCCGCTCGAAGTGCGCCTGGATCGACCGGACGGCGTGAACGTCCAGGAATGGATCGGAGAATTTTCGGACCGCGTTTTGAAAATGTTCGAGGAAGCGAATGATTTTCTTCTTCGTCGAGGAGACGGAGTTTCCGTCTCCGTCGGTGGAAAAGAAATAAGACGAGACGGTGGTTACGCGTCTTCGCCGAAATCGAACGAACCGGTGAATGATTTATACGATACGCCCCCTCCATCCGTAAATATAGATTATTATTCTTCGCCGCCGCCATCGTGTAACTCTTATCGACAACAGGAAAACGAGCGACAACCCCAACATTTCAAGTCGGTTTATCCCGTATTCGGATTAGAATACGACGGTTTCGAAAATAATTTACCGGAAGAAATTCATGTAGTCGTGCGCGGGAAGAAACACGTGTTTTTACAATTGCGGAACGCTAGACAAAACTGAAGAATCTTCAGTTTTGGACTTAAAATTTTTCGAATAAATTTCGTGCTTGTAAAAAAAAAAAAAAAAAAAAAAAAAAAAAAAAAAAAAAAAAAAAAAAAAAAATTTTTTTTTTTTTTTTTTTTTTTTTTTTTTTTTTTTTTTTTTTTTTTAGGGTTGGAGATTTATATATTTTAGACTTTTGAATCTTAGTTAAATTTAATCTCGGGTTCTGGACTTGTAAAATTTCTCACATTTAATCTCGCGTTCTGGACTTGTAAAATTTTCCACATTTAATCTCGCGTTCTGGACTTGTAAAATTTTCCACATTTAATCTCGCGTTCTGGACTTGTAAAATTTTCCACATTTAATCTCGCGTTCTGGACTTGTAAAATTTTCCACATTTAATCTCGCGTTCTGGACTTGTAAAATTTTCCACATTTAATCTCGCGTTCTGGACTTGTAAAATTTTCCAGATATTTATCCGAGAAAGTGTATAAAAGAAAGTGTATAAAATATCTCGATCCTATAATGTTAAAAAAAAAAAAAAAAAAAAAAAAAAAAAAAAAAAAAAAAAAAAAAAAAATTTTTTTTTTTTTTTTTTTTTTTTTTTTTTTTTTCCTTAGGATTGGAGATTTATATCTTTTAGATTTTTGAATCTTAGTTAAATTTATCGTAGCGTTCTGGACTTGTAAAATTTTTCACATTTAATCTCGCGTTCTGGACTTGTAAAATTTTTCACATTTAATCTCGCGTTCTGGACTTGTAAAATTTTCCACATTTAATCTCGCGTTCTGGACTTGTAAAATTTTTCACATTTAATCTCGCGTTCTGGACTTGTAAAATTTTTCACATTTAATCTCGCGTTCTGGACTTGTAAAATTTTCCACATTTAATCTCGCGTTCTGGACTTGTAAAATTTTCCACATTTAATCTCGCGTTCTGGACTTGTAAAATTTTCCACATTTAATCTCGCGTTCTGGACTTGTAAAATTTTCCACATTTAATCTCGCGTTCTGGACTTGTAAAATTTTCCACATTTAATCTCGCGTTCTGGACTTGTAAAATTTTCCAGATATTTATCCGAGAAAGTGTATAAAAGAAAGTGTATAAAATATCTCGATCCTATAATGTAAAAAAAAAAAAAAAAAAAAAAAAAAAAAAAAAAAAAAAAAAAAAAAAAAAAAAAAATTTTTTTTTTTTTTTTTTTTTTTTTTTTTTTTTTTTTTTTTTTTTTTTTTTTTTTTATTGTATTTCTCTCGGCTTACATATATTCCCACCTCGCAAGTTTCCACATCTCACTCTAATACCGTTACCTTTCCTGTGTCAGTTTCGGTTCGCGGTGTTCATAAAAAACTCTCCACCGTTTCCATTTCTTTCGGTAGGCTTCTCGGAGACTATACTTTTGTTTTTCCCGAAAATCGTTCCCGATTCGAACAATGCCGACACGATGCCACAGGCTGCGAGGTGGTTACGTTAAATCCGGTATGGACTGGCGAGTCGTGCCGGAATCGCCCGATTTGCAGGACGCTTCCGGTTCCGTATTGCCCTTTTCCGACGCACGGTTGAACTGGATGGCTCGCTACGTGCGTAAATTTCTCGGCAGTTCCTTGGAATGGTATCACCTCGTTCTCGGAAAACCCGTTCGTTTCGATCGCTGGACTCTGAGAATCTTCGGCCGCGACGAAAAAAAACAATACCATTACGTCAAGGCGTGCCCGGAAGATACTTTCGTGGAAAACGTGTGGGGAAAACTCGACGTTGCTCGCGTGGCCGACAGATGCGTCTCTACGATCACGAAACCCATCGAACTGGTTCGCGTGCTCGTCGACATCGGTAATTTACCTTTCGCCAGTCGCGAGTTACCGCGCGACAGCCTCTGGGTCCTGGCGAGTCTGTGGAAGGGCGGATTGCAGACGCTGCTCCGAGTCGAGGAAAAATCACCCCCGCCGAGATTTTGTTTTCCGGTGCGACAGAATTTCAGACCCGCGAAGAAAGGCCCGACCGATTACTTTTTGTATTCGATGGACGGATCCGAGTTGTACTTTGAAAGGGACGACGGCCTGTGGGAATTGAAGGAAGACGAATGGACCGAACTTCAGTTGAAATTGGGAAACGCGTTGATTCGAAATAACGTCTAATAGTAAAAAATATAACACCTAATTTGAGTTTCGAAAATACCTTGTTTCCTGGACTTTTAATTTTCTAAAAAAAAAAAAAAAAAAAAAAAAAAAAAAAAAAAAAAAAAAAAAAAATTTTTTTTTTTTTTTTTTTTTTTTTTTTTTTTTTTTTTTTTTTTTTTTTTTTTTTATTTATTCATACAAATAAAATAAGGATGGCCAGTCAACGAATTCGAACGGAATACATTTTGCCAAATTTACTCGTCAATCTGAACAATGTCCAGATATTTATGAATGGATGGTTTCCTCGTTCTTTTCCGATAAAAATAACGTTACCCGCTTTGAATGCAAATGAAGAAAAGATTTTTCAACATGCGCTGAGCGTCTGCAAAAAAATTTATCAGACGTACCAGTACAAGATAATTCAAATGACCCAAGGTCTTCAGTATGTTAGAGAAAACAGAATCGAACAATTTCTGTCGAGTTTGCACGACAGACTCTTCGCAGACCATACGAGTTGGACTCGAATAGCGTTATTTATTTGCATCGTTTCTAGTTTCATCGAACCTTTCGTTTCTAACGAAAAATTGCATTCGTACTTTTCCGAGTTTACGGAGGAAAAACTCTCGCCTTGGATCGAGGGTCACGGTGGTTGGGAAGCGATGAATGTCGACGAACCGCCGACGAAAATACCGTACATAAATTTGCAACACGTTTTCCTTCAGCGTCGTAGCGACAGGTTGTCGAGTAAAGAAAAGTTGAGATATTTCGAGTTTTACTGAATTTCGGTTCAAAGTTTTCTCACATCTCGTGGAAAGAGGATCCGACCCGTCTCGTCTGGAACCCGGCCAAACTAGTCTCGGCCGGCGATTCTCGAAAATTTCGCGAGTGGTTCGTCTGCCGGTTCCAGACAAGGAATAAAGATGGAAAACCTCAGTCCGGATTTTCTCCAGGAACGAATTCATGACTTGCTGTACGCTAGCATTCGCGCCTACAACTTGATGGAAGACGATGCCGTGAGCTTGAGAACCCTGAAATTGATGCTGGTGGCGAAAGTGTTGGAAGGCCTCGGTTTGGAATGGAACTACATCGTCGACCTGTACAAAACGCACACGCCCGTTCACCCGGAAATCGCGAAAGAATTCAAACGGATCGGCGACGAAGAAGTCGATTGCGCGGTGGCTCAAATGTTTGTCCGAAACGAAAAGCTCGTTCGCCTGTTGAAAGTGTTGGAAAAACACGAGGTGAATACGAACAAGATCCTAGCCGTAGACGGGTTGGCAGGTAGCTTGCATCACGGACCCAATTTCGAACGAAAACTCTACGTGACTAATCTCCGATACGGAAACAGAGGCGATCCCAAATCGTGCTTCGATCTGGATCCCGAGTACAAACGCCTTCACGTTCAAACCGTTCGAGAAATATACGACATGTTGGGCGATGCACCGGCACCCGCG
The DNA here is from genome assembly GCA_963932465.1 of Maratus speciosus. Classification (NCBI taxonomy): domain Eukaryota; kingdom Metazoa; phylum Arthropoda; class Arachnida; order Araneae; family Salticidae; genus Maratus; species Maratus speciosus. The sequence goes on along the minus strand of CAWVRF010000991.1, from coordinate 106,497 downwards.
AAGCAAATTTATGAAATTTTAAGGGTTTCGTTCGAAGAAATGGCCAGGGTGAGGTTACCGCGCATCGAGTTTCTCGAGGACGAAACGATGGATGCCAGACTGCAGGGAAGATGCGGCGCCTTTTACATGAGGGCGATGGGAAAAGAAAATATCGAAAGTGTGGTGAAGGGTCTGAAACGATTCCGAGGCGAAAAACGAACCGAAACGGAACGAGAAATAGAAACTCCCGCTCCGAGTGAAAAAATGACAGAGTTGTGAGTCGTGTAAAAAAACAAACAAAAACAAATTGACATGAAAACTCTAATGGGTAAAAAAAAAAAAAAAAAAAAAAAAAAAAAAAAAAAAAAAAAAAAAATTATTTTTTTTTTTTTTTTTTTTTTTTCTGGGGGGGGTTTCTATGACTAGGAAATTTGTTCGAAAATTTTTACAAGTTTTCTAACGCAATATCTCTGGAAGGTTACGCAATCCCGGGGTATAAATACAGGTGTGCGAGCCACATTCGTTCATTTGATCGTCGGTGCCAAAGGAGTTGCTACCAGAAGTTCTGCTGGACGGAAGATGGACTCGTGGGTAAGTCGATTTCTGATTATTTCTTTAATCGTACTTTGAAGTTTTTTTCGAACAGATTGGACTTGTAAAAATTTTCAGTTTTGATCTCGCACTCTGGACTTGTAAAAATTTTCAGTTTTGATCTCGCAGTCTGGACTTGTAAAAATTTTCAGTTTTGATCTCGCAGTCTGGACTTGTAAAAATTTTCAGTTTTGATCTCGCAGTCTGGACTTGTAAAAATTTTCAGTTTTGATCTCGCAGTCTGGACTTGTAAAAATTTTCAGTTTTGATCTCGCAGTCTGGACTTGTAAACATTTTCAGTTTTGATCTCGCAGTCTGGACTTGTAAAAATTTTCAGTTTTGTTCTCGCAGTCTGGACTTGTAAAAATTTTCAAAGAAATCTTTTCGAAAAAAATTTTATCATTACCCTCTAAAAAAAAAAAAAAAAAAAAAAAAAAAAAAAAAAAAAAAAAAAAAAAAAAAAAAAAAATTTTTTTTTTTTTTTTTTTTTTTTTTTTTTTTTTTTTTTTTTTTAATGATCGTTTGGTCGGACTTCCTTTTCTGGAATATGCCATTCCTTATTTCCTCCGAATCCCCTTTCCCCACGTGCAGTTTCAGACACATCCTTTTTGTCTATTTCAATTATAATCGGTCTTATTGCCAATTGAAACATGACTCGGGCGATAGCTGTACCTTCATCAATTGTAACTGTTTTTGAAGAATCATTTTGCAAAATTACACCGACAGAACCGGTATAACCAGGATCCACAGCACCGCTACAGACATGGATTTGGCGTAAAGCTACGGATGATTTGTCCCAAATAAACATGCCTAAATACGATGGAAATTCAAAAATAAGTCCGGTGTCGACGACTATCTGTTCACCAGGCTTAAATTCGAGACTTATCGGCGTATACAAATCGTAGCCTAAAGACCCATCTTTTCGACGTGTTGGTTCTATGGCCCAAGAACACTTTTTAGCAAATTTAATTTGTGGTTGAAATTGATTAAAAGTGAAAGAAACTAACCAATCAATGAAAGCTTGTAGACCCATGATGAAGTAGAGTAAAATATGGAAAGTATACCTTGTCTTTATAAGTCACTAATTAGGATTTTCATCACAAAAGTATTTTTCGAAATTTATTTCTTCTTTACCAGCCAGCCTCTCACTGCGTCGAAAGATTGCGCTGTCCAAATTTACACTCGGAGGTTCAAACAAAGGCTCGTCAAATTTTATCGTTTCCCAACCATTATGATCTTCGATCCAAGATAAAAGATTTTTCCTCACAATATCGTAAAAATGATGAAACAAAATATTATTACTATGGAAATAGACCATATAATCTGCAACGACACCGATGAATAACATGATTCGATACCAACTAATACGATCCGCAAAGATTTGTTCATATAAACTCGTCAACAATTCTTCTAATCTGTTTGTCTCGACGTGAGGAAAATTAGAAGAAATTTGAAATATCCATGATACGTGTTTTTTATAAACTATTTTGCAATATTCCAACACACGTTCGAGAACGTTTTCTTCATGCATATCCGAAGGAGGTAATACAGGCACCGCGGTAGTGTAAAATTGTACTTTTAGAAGAGGAAGAACATTCGACAAAATGTAATCTGTCCGTGCTCGCTGAATCGCCATTTTTCAAATCGGTAAGAAGGTGACAAACCTTATGTTTATGTCTTGTTTTACGTATTTTATAACTCGACAAAACTATCAAACTAGAACAAACTCTAGCAAATCAAAGCTCTAAAAAAAAAAAAAAAAAAAAAAAAAAAAAAAAAAAAAAAAAAAAAAAAAAAAAAAAAAAAAAAAAAAAAAAAAAAAAAATTTTTTTTTTTTTTTTTTTTTTTTTTTTTTTTTTTTTTTTTTTTTTTTTTTTTTTTTTTTTGAGCTTTGATTTGCTAGAGTTTGTTCTAGTTTGATAGTTTTTTTGAGGGTATATAAAGCGAGTGCTCTGGCCGATTGGATCAGACTGACTCTAGCCGTCTACGCGAGTTACAGGCCGTTCCGACTCTGTTGAAAATTTATGGAGATTTCGACTTTTAATACGACAGAGATCCCTAAAAACGCTTTACCAAATCTTAAATGTAATTTTTGTAAACAATCTATAGACTTGGTATTTTTGTTTATGTTTGAATGTGGTCATTGTTATCATTGTAATTGCGTGTATAAATATCGAAATTTCATACGATGTAAGACATGCAGAAACATTTCTGATATAGATGAAATGAGGCTCGCAGAAACTCAACAGTGGATCGATAACCGAATCCTGGAAAACCAGATGTAAAGTGGCTGAGAGAACTGTCGACTATCAGTGATCGATTGTCATGTCCCAGAGTTGCCGAATCGAGTGCGGTTCTTCGTCCTTTAGTGGACGGACGAAAGTTGTTCCAGATACAACTGATCACGGGGAAAAGGTAGCGGAAGTATGCGAAAAAGCCTTTCCGATTGGTATGACGTGTAAATTTTGTGATACTGAAATACGTCCGTCTGAGATGTTTTTATTTTCATGTAGACATTATTATCATGGATTTTGTGCAAGGCAAATTATATTTAACGATGTTGACGGAATCGAATGTAAAAGATGTACAAAATATTGCCCGGAAAAGGATTGGCAAAGAATAAGAGTTTTACCACTTACCAAGCCACCGAATTTCGATGAACAATTTATAACTACGGAATAAAAAAATCATCTTTGATAAATCTCAAAAAAAAAAAAAAAAAAAAAAAAAAAAAAAAAAAAAAAAAAAAAAAAAAAAAAAAAAAAAAAAAAAAAATTTTTTTTTTTTTTTTTTTTTTTTTTTTTTTTTTTTTTTTTTTTTTTTTTTTTTTTCGAGTTGTGAGATTTATCAAAGATGATTTTTATTTTTTTATCCGAGACTACAAGTATATAAACAAACTCCAAACCACGTTTCTAGGTTTTTCGAATCGTCCCTCAGTCATGACGAGTTCTGAAGACGCAACCGCGGGTTTTCCCTTCTTCCGATTACCGGTGCTCGTTCAGTGGAAAATTCTAAGGCAGTACGTTCCGATCCTCGTTAAAATCCACGCGCTCGAAAAAATACCCGAGTTTACGAATCTGCTCGAGGATCGTTCTTCGTGGACAGACGTTTCCGACGAGTTGGCCGAATCGACTTCGATCCTTCGATCTCTCCGGGAAGGCCTGTACGTACCCTCGAGAGAAATCATTCCCGAACACGGCTATTACGTGTCGTGGAGCGACTCGGGAAACAGCGTCACGTTTACCCTGTGTTGTATAACTTCCAGGGTGCATCAGTTGTTCCCTTTCAAAGTTCACCGGTTCGGCGTTTCCACGCGAGCGTCGAACCTGCGCGACTTTTTAAAACGCTTCCTGGAGGAATATTGTCCGTTGGAACGGAAAAAGATCTTTGCCTATCAATTCGAAAATTCTCATAATTTTTTCATCGATCCGCTCACCGACACCTTGATGTGGTGTGGTGGAATATATCCGATTAAAGATAAAATATTTTCCGGTTACTTTGGAAATTACAGACTTTCCTTGAAAAAAGATGATACGGTCGAATTACACATGTACCGTAGAAAATATACACTGAAACCCAAGTCTTTAGAGTCGCACCTGCTAAACGATGACGAGTACAATTTTCATAACCGACGTGAAGACTTGCTCCGTGACGAATGGGAAGGGGGTCCGTTACCGTTTACCAGAAAAGCCGGTCAATTCGAAATTTCATTGAAACAAAACGAAGAGATATCTGTAGACGTGTCGACGGCTAACGATTATGTAACTTGGCGTTTTAATAATGCTGATTTATTCAATATACTTTCAAATGACATCGTGGAAAAGATTTTAGTGTTGAAAAAAACTCCACCTAGTGTAAAAAATACCTAAAACTCGCTAAACTGCCAAAACGAAAGTCGATAAAAAAGCAAGATTAAAAAAAGATTTATTGTAGCATTCTGGACTTGTGAAATATTTCAATCTTGTTTCGAGTTCTGGACTTGTAAAAATTTTCAGTTTTGATCTCGCAGTCTGGACTTGTAAAAATTTTCAAAGAAATCTTTTCGAAAAAAATTTCATCAGTTTTATCAGTCATCAAAAATTACCCTCTAGTAAAAAAAAAAAAAAAAAAAAAAAAAAAAAAAAAAAAAAAAAAAAAAAAAAAAAAATTTTTTTTTTTTTTTTTTTTTTTTTTTTTTTTTTTTTTTTTTTTTTTTTTTTTTTTTTTTTTTTAAAAATCGGCTTGCCAGACTATATAAACTTTGTTTGAGGCGAGCACAGACAAATTGTTTTCAATATAATTCGTCAACATGTTAAACTTTGACTGTACTGCTCATATAACTTTTGTCCTACAGAGAGGAAGTTGGATACCTTGGCACGTTGCGTTTACGTCTGTCATTCCACCTTTTGACACGATTTCAATCGGTTTGAAAACTGAAAATCTTATATTTTATCACGATGATCTCAGTTATAATTACATCGTGAATAACTTTCCTAAACCTCGTGGACTTACGCATGATTATACCGTCGATGTATTAGAAATGCGAAAAACCATTCAAGACGTGTATAGAAACATGCAACATACAACAGGTGGTTGGGAAGCGGTTATCGGAGCAGTAGACGTTGCAACGTATAAATATTTGAAAGAAATAATAGTAGATGTTATTCTCTTAGATTCTAAACCGCAAAGCGAAGATCTGACTCTTGCAGCGGCGTACAGGAAATGCGACAGTGATAAAATGTGGCAACGATAAAAAAATATATTGCCAAGAAATATTTCACTAAGCAAAAAAAAAAAAAAAAAAAAAAAAAAAAAAAAAAAAAAAAAAAAAAAAAAAAAAAAAAAATTTTTTTTTTTTTTTTTTTTTTTTTTTTTTTTTTTTTTTTTTTTTTTTTTTTTTTTTTTTTGAGTTTACAGAGCATGCAAATTGCTAGAGTACATAAATCTCGTTCGAGGTATACGTTTTTAATAATCACAGATTTTTCTTAGTGGTGGTAACATTTTCCATTCCATAAGCGAAACGACCATGTGGTTAAAGTTTTCCTTCTTCCCCGACAGGCCGAGCCTGCTCGCCGTCGTCTCGTCGGACGGAAAAGTATATTTCAGAGCGGCGGGCTTGGGAAAATTCTTGGGTTTTTCCGACACTTACTCTTTCGCGCGGAAATACGGCACTGGTGATTTGTCCAAAATAATACCTCGGGATTACTTACCCTCGTATTGGAAAAAAGACAGACTACACTTGGTCGATTTCCTGGAAATGATCGACATAATTCGGATGTCGGGTCGATTGGACGAGAACACGACTCAGCAGTTGATCGACTTGTGGTGTTTCGGATCCGTCAACGAACTCACGCCCCGCCACTTGCTACTCAAACCGCGTCAAGCGTTCACCTTGCACGTGCGACCGTCGGGAAGGGAAAAGGCGAATCTTCAAGACTGGATTCGAAAATTCATCGACGAGCAATTGACGGGATGGAAAAACTCGGAAGAAATTCACAATCGGATGAAAAACTCCAAGAGACCTCGTTTGGATTCAGCTCGCGTTCTTTCGCCGCCGTCCGACCGAGTTTCTCTGCCGTCCGCAGTCGAGAATCGGTTTTCGTCTTCCAGTTTCGATGCGTCGCGTCTTTCGCCGTCCACGTCAGACGATCGTCTTCCGCAATCTTCTCTCGAGGTAAATTGTCACGTGATCGACGACGATCTTTCCCGATCCGCCGTCGACGAAATCGAACCCTCGAATCGAGTCCCAGAAGAAAACGAGCCCGCTCCGTTTCAGGATCGCATGGAGGCCGAAAACGTACCCGTATCGTCTCCGAATCTTGCAGAACGAAACGTGCCCGCTCCGTCTTCGAATCTCATTGAGGAAAACGATCCGATCGCGAGTCCGTTTCGGCTTGCCTCGAACCATTTCACTTTTCAAATGAAATACGAAACACTCGACAATTTACCGGACGAAATTTACATATATTCACGTGGGCTGATGCATGTTTACGGAAAGATGAATTAACGGATTAACCTTTACGAGTCGAATTTTCACACGAGTCCAGAAGCTAAAGAAAACTAGAAAATTTACAAGTCCAGAACGCGAGGTCAAAACTGAAAAATTTCAAGTCTCGAAAAAAAAAAAAAAAAAAAAAAAAAAAAAAAAAAAAAAAAAAAAAAAAAATTTTTTTTTTTTTTTTTTTTTTTTTTTTTTTTTTTAAATGCTCGAACCTTAGTTTTCTCGGCTTATATATATCCCCGCCTCGCAGTATTTTCCATCTCGCTTTACACTACTGTTACGTCGTATATCATTCCGAGTTGTTTGTTCAGCGTGATTTCGAATACAGCAATGTCTGCATTTTTGTACGCGGCTCATGTTTCTTTCGTTCGCCTTCAAGGGTCCTTGGTTCCCTGGCATGTTACTCTGACGGCTAATAAACCTCCATTCAACACGTTCAGAATCGGCTTGTCGACGAACGATGTGACGTGGAATCACGATGATCTGAAATACAATTTAAGGATGACTGATGATTTTCCCAGATACGGTTCCATCGAATTGAATCAAGAAATAAAGTTAGAAAATTTCAAGTCTGATCTTTACGCTATATATATGGACGAATACTGGAAGGATGGGTGGACGGCTCAGTTGGGGGCTGTAGATCAACCCACTTACGACTATTTATCGAAAGTAATCGACTCTGTCATCTTATTGGATTTAACGTTTGTAGGGGTAGATCGAAATTTTGCCGCCGTATGTCGACAACATTATAAGAATACGATAGCGCAAAAATAATCGAAAAAAAGTTTTTCGAGTTGAACGAACAAAATACCATATCTACCTCAGCAAACCTTATCTACCTCAACAAACCTTATCTACCTCATGAAAAAAAAAAAAAAAAAAAAAAAAAAAAAAAAAAAAAAAAAAAAAAAAAAAAAAAAAAAAAAAAATTTTTTTTTTTTTTTTTTTTTTTTTTTTTTTTTTTTTTTTTTTTTTTTTTTTCCGCATGTGTGTGTGTCTGTAACAAGTATAAAAGGATTCCAAATCTTTGCCGGTATAATTTTCACTTGTTCAAGATGGAATCTGAAAACTCAGCAGATAGACGAGCAACAAAATCAATAGATGATATATTAAAGGATGTCGATTTGGACGATCTACTAAACTACTTTTTATTTGACGATAAATGTTCGGAAAACGGCCTGGATAAAGTCGTGATTGCATGCTTAGAAACTGAAGAAGTTGAAAAATTGAGAAAGTCTATCGATCAACTCGAACGTGACAAAAGCGAATTGCAAACAGAAAATGGTCAGTTTAGAGAAACTAATGAATTTCTATCAATGTTTAATAAATTATTGTTTACGGAAAATGCTGTATTGAGAAGAAAACACTTTTTGGCTTGCGCAGAAGCATCGGTTTCGATAACATGCCTCAATCGGCGTTACAACAAATTAAAACTTGGTATTGAACGAGAGATCAAAAACCTAAAAAAGGAAGCGAAAAGAATGAAAAGGAAAATGGAGGAAGAGGTAGAAGTTGGTAAAAACGTTATAAATTGCAAACGAATAAAAAAACAGAAAAAATGTACAATTTGCGAAAATTAAAAAACAATTTGAAAACCGTATTTGCCTCATAAAAAAAAAAAAAAAAAAAAAAAAAAAAAAAAAAAAAAAAAAAAAAAAAAAAAAAAAAATTTTTTTTTTTTTTTTTTTTTTTTTTTTTTTAGTAATCAAGTGGTTCGAGTGTATATAACCATTCGATCGCCGACGACTTTCAAATTTCTTTTCGATCTTTTGTTACGCTTTCGCCTTTTGTCGATTACATTGACTTTTTTTCATAATGGAACTCGATCCCATCACGATGTTGATCGACGGAGCCATTCAACACGAAGTTTTGCAGAATAAAAATCAATATCTGACGTTGGAAACCATCATTTTACGAGTGTATAGAAAAATTTTCGAGCACACACGAGTCGCCCATTATCAGTTCGAGAAAACCGTCTTGTTTTCCCAATGGCACGATGAAATATTAAACGCTTACGAGTCCCTCAAGTCCAACATGTCTCACGAGGAGAGAGCCAGCGTCGAACGCGTCTTGTCCAAAGATTGTCCCCATCCGACCGAATTGACTAAATTTGCTTGTTGCTGGTACAAACACGATCCCACGACCGCGTGTAAATGGTTGGCGGTCGACGGAATCATCGGAACGCATCCCAAGGTCTACGTACACGACGCTTTTTCCACGAATTTCGAAAAACATAACACGGCCGTGAGGGCACTGTACGGTTATTACAGTAATCCGGAAATAATCAAACAGATCGTGGGGACGGCGCTCGACATCCAGCAGGAAAATCCGTACGAATCCGATCCGGACATGGACAGATGCGTGGGCCTTTATGCGGATATGGTCGGAAAAGACGAAATGGCTCGCATAAGGTCGGACAGATTGTCCAAGTTGCAAGCTCAGCAGCAACCCAACAAACGTAAAAGAAAAATTCCGACTCAAGAAAACTCGTCGATCGATATTCCGCAACCGATTTCCCCAGCCGATTCGCCACAAAATCCGTAAAAAAAACATGTGTATTTAAAAATTTTCAGTTTTGATCTCGCAGTCTGGACTTGTAAAAATTTTCAGCTTTGATCTCGCAGTCTGGACTTGTAATTTTTTTCAGTTTTGATCTCGCAGTCTGGACTTGTAAAAATTTTCAGTTTTGCCTCGCAGTCTGGACTTGTAAAAATTTTCAGTTTTGATCTCGCAGTCTGGACTTGTAAAAATTTTCAGTTTTGATCTCGCAGTCTGGACTTGTAAAAATTTTCAGTTTTGATCTCGCAGTCTGGACTTGTAAAAATTTTCAGTTTTGATCTCGCAGTCTGGACTTGTAAAAATTTTCAAAGAAATCTTTTCGAAAAAAATTTCATCATTACCCTCTAGTTAAAAAAAAAAAAAAAAAAAAAAAAAAAAAAAAAAAAAAAAAAAAAAAAAAAAAAAAAAAAAAAAAAATTTTTTTTTTTTTTTTTTTTTTTTTTTTTTTTTTTTTTTTTTTTTTTTTTTCATGGCAGGCAAACTGTTCAAAAGCAAGTTTTATTTTCTTACGCAAATTTCATCTATCGAAAACGACACGGTACGCATTGGACCTGCGATTTAAAAATTGTGTTCCGAATCATCCATCTAAAACTCGTAAGAGATGCTTATCGTAGTTTGAATCGTGAGGTTTTATTTTTTTCAACAAGTCTCGGCGTAATCGTTGTGGAATCGATAACGACCACACCGTCGAGGGTCGAAGGAGGTCGAAAACCGTAAACAGTTTTAAATATCCTTCGTGGCAATTCTTTACGTTCGACATGTCGATTCGAATTTCTTCGTCATCGAATGCGGGAAGAATCGGATCAGCGTGGCACGTAGGGGGTATCACGATCGTCTGATCGGCTTCCGGTTCGACGGGTTGTGAAATGTTTAAATATTTTTCGCATTTTACGACTCGCGTCGTCAAAGGATCCCAAAAGAGTTGTAAATGGCTCGACAGGACGATCGTCCAATATTTAGACGAAACGAGTGTATCGAACGGGGGTTCGATTAAAATGTACAAGAGTCGAGATTCGTATAAACTCGGACGATACCAAAACACCAATTCGTAATCCGATGCGGGTTCCAATTCAGGAACGGAATCTAAATAAAATTTTACGAGAGACGGGTAACGACCGTAATGACCATAGATAATCGTGGAACGTTTAGAGGCAAGGGCCTCTCGAAAAACTTGCATTATTTTATTAGATAATAAAATAACTTTTGACTTACTTTATTAAATCTCAAAATAGAAAATACATTTCATCTCGTCGGAATGAACTCGTAAATTTTTTTTCAAAAAAAATCGAGTCGCAGAAATCATAAATGTTAAAAAAAAAAAAAAAAAAAAAAAAAAAAAAAAAAAAAAAAATTTTTTTTTTTTTTTTTTTTTTTTTTTTTTTTTTTTTTTTTTTTTTTTTTTTTTTTTTTTTTTTTGCTGGATATTCTCTTCTATATGTATTCGAGTTTTTCAAAATATAATTTACAAGATCTGTGCCTACCTCATCATGAAGAATCGCCGTAAGAATCACCGGAAGAATCCTCGAAATCGTCGGAGTCGTCCCGCGGTCGAACCTTTCCCGTTTCTTCGGTTACCCGCGCTGGTTCAATCTAAAATTTTAAAACAGTACGTTCCGGTTCTCTCCAAGATCCACGCGCTCGACCAGATACCCGAGTTTTCGGAAATGCTTCGCGATCGGTCTTCGTGGATGAACGTGTCCGAGGAATTCCAGCGGTCGATCGCGGTTCTCCGATCGCTCCGAGAGAGTCTGTACGTCGTTTCGACAGATTTACCCGATCACGGCTATTACGTTTCGTGGGAAGACTCGGAAGATAAAATCGCGTTCACACTGTGTTGCATCGGTGAAAAAATCGACTACACGAGCCCCTTGGAAATGCATCGGTTCGACGTTTCTACGTCCGTTTCCAATCTGCGTGAATTCGTAGAGTATTTTCTCGACCGTTATTGCCCGGTGGAAGAAAAACGGGTCTCGGGTTATCGGTACCAAGGATCTTACGACTTTTTTATCAATTCTTCTAGAAACGCAGTGTTGTGGCACGACGGTTTCGTGTATCCGATCGAATGCGATACGTGTTCTATAAGTAGTCCGTGGAACTTGTTCTCGGCCGATATCCACGTGAGATTGGAAAACGGTAAGACGGTGACCGTACACGACGGTTGCGACGAAATACGCAAGCTCCGATCCAGGTCGTTAAAGTCGATCCTCTTGACCGACGACGGCCTTCATACCGAATCCGAAAAATATCTCTCGAGCGAAAATTGGATAGGCTGCGATCCGTTACCCCTCAGCAGAAAAGCGTGTCGGTTTGAAATTTCGTTGAAGGGTAAAGATAAAATATCTGTAGAAGTGTCGACTCCTAACGCGTCGCTGTGTTGGCGGTTTAACAATAAAAAATTGATGGATAAGCTTTCGCCGAGTCTCATGGAGAACGTTAGATTACGAACGAATTTAAAGAATTTTACGTTTTAAAAAAAACGAATAAATTTCAATATAATCCGTAGAGTTTTGACAAATCATATTAATCGATAACACTCGTTAAAAAAAAAAAAAAAAAAAAAAAAAAAAAAAAAAAAAAAAAAAAAAAAAAAAAAAAAAAAAAAAAATTTTTTTTTTTTTTTTTTTTTTTTTTTTTTTTTTTTTTTTTTTTAACGAGTGTTATCGATCTCATATATATTAAGCTTTTTCACTTGATAAGTATTTGTATAGCAAAGCAGTAAAATTGAGATGAAACGTTACAATAATTTTACCAACTCCTACGGTTTGATCGTTAAGACAAATAATGGTCGAGTTGTAATGATAAAACGTAAGGTGCCTTACTGCGTACAAAATTTTTATATTTATTTACATAAAAATAATGTTCCGTACGAATTAATGACGCACGATCCGTTCGTCCACATAAAAGATTTATTCGAAGAGAGATGGTTACCGACACTCGATGAAAGCGACCGCTTGGATTACATGCGTTTCATAAATGGCGAAATGTTCGAAGACCTTTATGATTTTCCACATGGGCAATTATCTCATAAACACCCGCAAACATTATATCAATATTTTATGGAATCGTATAGGGAATTTCGTGAAGAAACTGGGTATAGATTTTATTTCAAAAGAGAAGATGTGAAAAATTATCCGATTGTTAAAGTAGAGTTTACAGGATGCAATCACGTGCACTATAAGCAATTTTATTTTGTCGTCGAAAATGTAAACGAACTGCGAAGATATAGATATTTCGATTCCTACGAAATTCCTCTGTTGTCGACGATTAAAATAAAAAGCTGGAACGATGATCGACTCGTATTTCAAAGCGAATTGTTAACCTTATCGGAAGCGTATTTAGTTTTAAACAAACAACAAGAAATGAAAATTGATTATAAACATTTACTTTTGGAGAATTCATTACCCAAATGCTATTTCGTTTGCTGTTATGACGAAGATGAAAATGAAGTAGTGGGGAAAATTTTTCAATAAAAAAAAAAAAAAAAAAAAAAAAAAAAAAAAAAAAAAAAAAAAAATTTTATTTTTTTTTTTTTTTTTTTTTTTTTTTTTTTTCAATATGTATTCAGAAGGTTTTCTGTTATAAATATCCGAATCAAAAATTAAACGGTTACTTTTCTTTCCGACTACTCTTACTCTACCATGTTGTTCGCCGAGGCTGTTTGGGCGAGTTGTTCTAGTGGATGGTACATGCCATTAGAAATTGCTTTTACCTCTTGTCCTACAGAGGTGACTTTACTTCAAGTGGCTCCGTTACCCAATTATTATTGGTTGACTTTAAGGGATTGGGCCACCAGTAGGTCCAGAATGTACAACAAGGATCGTTTTTACAATTCGGAATGTGACGAATTGGATTTGGATATAAATTTACGCAAAATGAGGTTAAAACCCAGCAGATGGAGAGTCCAATTGAAAAACATTATTCCTCTGGAAACTGTATTGTACGTTCGTGGCCGATCGCAATATAGATTTTTCAAATACTTTTGCGGGTATCTAAACGTAAAAAGAGTAAAGCTGTCCACTGGCAGAAAAATCGCAAAAGTTAACCATGATCATGATCGATCGAAATTAATGTGTTATCCCTGCCCGGGTACTGAAGTAACCACCATGGCCTATTATAAATCGCACGTGCAGGTGTTGTAGAAAATTTCAGAGTCGTATACCTCTTGAAAAAAAAAAAAAAAAAAAAAAAAAAAAAAAAAAAAAAAAAAAAAAAAAAAAAAAAAAAAAAAAAAATTTTTTTTTTTTTTTTTTTTTTTTTTTTTTTTTTTTTTTTTTTTTTTTTTTTTTTTTTTTTTAGAAATATAACTTTCTGAAAACTTAATTGTCTTGTAATTTTTTTCAGTTTTGCCTCGCAGTCTGGACTTGTAAAAATTTTCAGTTTTGATCTCGCAGTCTGGACTTGTAAAAATTTTCAGTTTTGATCTCGCAGTCTGGACTTGTAAAAATTTTCAGTTTTGATCTCGCAGTCTGGACTTGTAAAAATTTTCAAAGAAATCTTTTCGAAAAAAATTTCATCATTGCCCTCTAGTAAAAAAAAAAAAAAAAAAAAAAAAAAAAAAAAAAAAAAAAAAAAAAAAAAAAAAAAAAAAAAAAATTTTTTTTTTTTTTTTTTTTTTTTTTTTTTTTTTTTTTTTTTTTTTTTTTTTTTTTTTTTTGATAGATAAAGTTTAAAAATGACTTACAAGTCTTTTCTCGAATCAATCTTTGGTAATCAATATTCGATTCACAGCCCGTATCTCCACGGGTTGAATTTATATTGTCTCTTTGTCGTCACCTTGACGATTTCGCTCTGCGTGTATACGCTTCACCAACATCAATATGTCTGCGACAACACTTTCAGGCAACGGGTCCACGATCTCAGAGTCAAATATGCCACGACTCGACGTCCCGGCTATGATTAGGCCGATTTTGCACAATTACGACGCGCACGTGAATAATTTCATCAGATTTTTACGCGACAGGCTTCAGATTCATCTCGTGTACGAAGGTCCGAACGAAATCCGCAAACACATTTTGGAAAAAACAGTTTACGCCTGCTCGGTTCGATGCAATCCCAAAAAGATTCTGAAAAACGTGTTTCCCGTCATGATCGGATCGCGTCTGGATCTGGCCGTTCGCCACGCAGGCGTTCGGAGTTTTCGAGAGCCGTTCGACCTTTCGGAGTCTCCGCCCCGTTCCCGATTCGAAGAACTGGACATCGCGACTGGATTTTTCATCGTCGGCGGTTTGGTGCGCCACCTTCCGTATTTTTACACAAACGACCCGACCAACACGCACGTGATCCAGAGAAAAAGCGTTCGCGTTTATTCGTACAACGCCCAGGATCGAGGGAAAGAACTGAACTATTACGTAGCCGACAAGAACAAAAAGAAATGCGGGGACGTGGTCGTGGTACACAACGACGGATCGGAAACCGACCACGATCCCCGTTTTTTCGACCATTGCCCCCATCCCGTCCATCTGACGGCGTACATGAACCATCTCTATCGAGAAGAACATTTCGACATCGATCACCTGGGTAACAAAATGGTCGTGAGCCCCGGACACATGTTTACGAAACTTTTCATAAAATATCTGTACGGGCCTCTGAGGGAGCGAGATTGGAAACTGGTCAAATCGAGAACGGCTCTGGTGTGCAGTTCGATCGAAAACGGGTATTTGCTTCACGTGTTGTCTAGAAAAACCGTTTACTTCAAGGAGGGTAAGTCGGCGGGTAAAATGACCAACGAACCGCAAGAGTCCCATCGGGAAATCGGATCGAACGGCAAAGTTTTTATGGAAAAGAACGTGGGTTGTTACCGAGAAGTGTCGACTCAGACTTATCCTCTGAATCCGTATCTGTTGTACCTGATCGTGAGGCAAACGTCCAAGAAAGTGAACCATTCGGCGATCGAATCGTTTCATCCGAGTTATTTGTATTTTCTGTGCATACTGGGCGTTTTCGAAACGAAAAACGTGGGTCGCACGACCATGATGGTGAGAGACACGATCGTGTCCACGTGCGACGACTTGGATCCGGTTTATCACGACAAGCCCGACGAAAAATTTTGGAACGCGTTGAATCTCGAGCCGGAAACCGACAGCCCTTACTACGTGGTCGTGAACGAAGCTTGCGTGCCCGTGTCCAAACGGTCTTTTCTCGACATCGACTTGCAGAAACTAAAGTTCGAGTTCGAGACGATCGAGTGTTTCGAACGAGGAAAGTTTATCGTCATCCGCTTCAAGACGGGCATCATCATGAAAAAGTTACCACACATGCCGATCTGGGTATCGCCTTACGACGAAATCTATTGGACGAGGCGTATTTACGGAGTGGAAAACAGGTATCATTTGTATACCCACACGACCAGTTACTTTGTGGATTTCAATCCTTTTTACGCCCACACGGGATTTTCTAAAGTCATCCTGGCGTTCAACGCCATGAAAAATGCCGTTTTGGCTACGAACGACAAATACGCGCGCTATTTCATGGACACGGTGACTGCGTATTTTCGACACCCGACGCCCGACCACAGCGTTTTGATTCTACCCGCCGACGACGGAGTTTCGAAACATTTCGTCGCGATGATGCCTCAACCCGTAGTCACTTACATGAGTTTCCAGGGTTGCACGCAAGAAGACTGTATCGTGAAAAGAAAAAATTTTCGTTCTTTCGATTGCTGTCGGTTTTACACCGTGAGGATGAAAATGACCGCGGACCCGACGACTTGGACGGTTTTCTATCCGGTTCGCGGCGACCGAGATCCGGATTCCGATTTGCTGGGCACTCTGATCAGCGGAAAACCCTTGGAAGTCGAACCGTTTTCCATCCACGCGAGTCTGGAAAAAATTTCACCCTGCGAGTACCGCGTCCGGTTTTCCAAGTTGCCTTTTCGAGTCGTCCAGCACGTGATATCCGGGGACAAACTGTCCGTGAGCGTCGAGCAAGAACACGTTTCCGACACGGGTGACAAACTTTGTAGTTTGCACGGTCAAAAAGGAGTCATTCGAGTCATGGACAGAGTGCCGGAGTTGGACGACGGCGTTTCGCCCGACATCATCGTCAATCCGTACTGTATGTTTAGGATGACCGTGGGTCAAATACTGGAATCCGTCGCGTTGGGCGGGGGAAAAGATGCCGCGACCGTTCGAAATTCCAGCGGCGTTTTGATCGAAGGGGCCAAGGCGTTTTACGGCAGAACGTTTTATTTCGTCGTCGTTTATTGGGCGAAAGATCATTTGTACGCGATCGCGAAATGTTCTTACGACAGAGTGACGAACCAGCCTTTGAAAGGCCGGAGCAGGAACGGCGGGATGAAGATCGGTAACATGGAACTCAACGCTCTGCGCGGCAACGGAACCGGATTTATTATTTTAGAAAAATTTTTCGAACATGCGGATCTCGTGCATCTGACGCCGACCGTGACGATACCGAAATCGGTCAACGTAGTGATCGAAGACGCAAAGTGTTATAAATATCACATGGAATTTAATTGTACTCCGTCGGTGCAACTGATAGAAAAGAACGAAAATAAAAAACGTAAAAATAATCAAATCGCGTCGCGTTGAGTTTCGACCGGAAAATGTTCGAATCCGTTCTCGGCGAATCTCCGTTTATCGAGAAAACGATAATTTGAGCACGAAAACAAACTTTTAAAACGTAAAAACGCGGATTTGAAACCTTCTTTATTAAAACAGAATACTTTTCGATAAACTAATATTTTTTTTAGTTTTTCGAAAAGCTTACGGCGAGTGAACGGTCGACGTCCTGTATTTCGGACCGTTCACCTCGATGCCGCAAAAATCCCTTTTTTCTAACGAAAAGGGTTAAAAATTCATTTTTTCTAATCTCGGGGTGCATTTCCGAATTGTACCCTGAAATTAGAAAAAGTGAATGTTTTGACCCTTTTCGTTAGAAAAAATATTCGAGTGTTAAAGTGAAGATTCGATTAAATTAATCCGTCGTTCCGGACGAGACTTGTTTCTGTTACGGTAAAAAAACAGGTTGTAGAATTCGTGAAAAATATTTCGAGCATTCTAGGTGCCGAATTCGTGCAAAACGCTTCGAGCAATTTGACACAGACTTGCCAAATCACGTGAAGCGATCGTGCAAAATTGTGAAGCGGATGCAAAACGCTTCGAGCAGTTTGACACAGACTTGCCAAATCACGTGAAGCGATCGTGCAAAATTGTGAAGCGGATGCAAAATCACGTGAAGCGATCGTGCAAAATTGTGAATCGGATGCAATTCGTTTAGAGCAGTTTGACACAGGCCTACCGAATCAAGTGAAGCGATCGTGCAAATCTGTGAAGCGGATGCAATTCGTTTAGAGCGATTCGACACAGGTATAAAAAATTCGTGAAGCGATCGTGCAAATCTGTGAAGCGGATGCAATTCGTTTAGAGCGATTCGACACAGGCCTGCCGAATCAAGTGAAGCGATCGTGCAGATCTGTGAAGCGGATGCAAAATGCTTAAAGTGATTCGACACAGGCCTGCCGAATCACGCGAAGCGATCGTGCAAATCTGTGAAGCGGATGCAAAATGCTTAAAGTAATTTGACGGAAGCATGCACGATATATAAAGTAGAGTAAAATTGTAAAAAAATATCAAAAATATTAGAAATATTTGTAAAAAAATAAAACATGCGTAAATTTGTAAGCATGACTTGAAAAACTTTTAAACTTGACTTTAAATTCCGGAATGTAAAGGTTTTTTTAAACCACGAAAAAAGCAATATGTATTTTTACTACAACTTCCTTTCATTTTCTATTTTATTATTCTTATTATTTCTACTAGATTTTCTACATCTAAAAAAAAAAAAAAAAAAAAAAAAAAAAAAAAAAAAAAAAAAAAAAAAAAAAAAAAAAAAAAATTTTTTTTTTTTTTTTTTTTTTTTTTTTTTTTTTTTTTTTTTTTTTTTTTTTTTTTGAGAAATATAACTTTCTGAAAACTTAATTGACTTGTAATTTTTTTCAGTTTTGCCTCGCAGTCTGGACTTGTAAAAATTTTCAGTTTTGATCTCGCAGTCTGGACTTGTAAAAATTTTCAGTTTTGATCTCGCAGTCTGGACTTGTAAAAATTTTCAGTTTTGATCTCGCAGTCTGGACTTGTAAAAATTTTCAGTTTTGATCTCGCAGTCTGGACTTGTAAAAATTTTCAGTTTTGATCTCGCAGTCTGGACTTGTAAAAATTTTCAGTTTTGATCTCGCAGTCTGGACTTGTAAAAATTTTCAGTTTTGTTCTCGCAGTCTGGACTTGTAAAAATTTTCAGTGTTGATCTCGCAGTCTGGACTTGCAAAAATTTTCAAAGAAATCTTTTCGAAAAAAATTTCATCATTACCCTCTAATAAAAAAAAAAAAAAAAAAAAAAAAAAAAAAAAAAAAAAAAAAAAAAAAAAAATTTTTTTTTTTTTTTTTTTTTTTTTTTTTTTTTTTTTTTTTTTTTTTTTTTTTCAAATTATACAG
Organism: Maratus speciosus; assembly: GCA_963932465.1. Classification (NCBI taxonomy): domain Eukaryota; kingdom Metazoa; phylum Arthropoda; class Arachnida; order Araneae; family Salticidae; genus Maratus; species Maratus speciosus. The sequence continues at coordinate 87,942 of CAWVRF010000991.1, read as the reverse complement.
ATTTATATTTTTAAGATTTTCGAATCTCCGTTAGATTTATTCTAGCGTTCTCGACTTGTAAAACTTTTCACATTTATGTTTTCTTTTCTACATCATTTAATACTGCAAATAAAGTCCTGCCCTCCTTATGTTCCCATCTAGCATTGGGATTATTAAATCTATACCCATCTCTATCTCCAACTGATTCTTGATCATTCTCTTTCTCTTCGAAATCTAATTGAGGTCGTTTATGTGTTCGAGTATGGCTGTCCAAATGAGGATTGTATCTTTCTGTATTCATTATCGTACTTGATTAAGACCAAGTGTTACGATGCTAAAAGTTTTTCGCGACCTTTATTCGTGGTTAAAATCGATTAAAAATAAAAGTGTCGAATTATTTCGTAAGGACATGTTTGATAAGAACAATTTCAGCTTTTATGAAAAGTTATTCCTTTCAATGGATATAGCTATTATTCTTTGGACGCTTTCAATAATAATTGCCAAAAAAAAAAAAAAAAAAAAAAAAAAAAAAAAAAAAAAAAAAAAAAAAATTTTTTTTTTTTTTTTTTTTTTTTTTTTTTTTTTTTTTTTTTTTTTTTTTTTTTTTTTTTTTAATATATATATATAAAATTAATCTTTGTCGAAAAAATTCAACTTTGCCTTTTCCACGCAATGCGGTTTGTCGTCGATCGTTATCGAACGGTACGGTGGTAGACACAGACACAGAAAATTTCTTCGATTTTTGTACAAAAACATTCCGTGCTCGCAAACGTCTCGGTTCAATTCCGAACAATCCGGACCCCGATAAAACGTCGAGTTGGTGCAAATACAGGACCAATGAGGTACTGGATCGTCCACGATCATTAAAATTCCCCCCGTTTCCTCTTTGCAGGGAACGGGTATCAGTTCGTCTCGAACCTGGCAGATTCCGCCTATGCACGCGGTGTTGTTTTCCACGCACAGAAACGAACAGTCGTCGATGCAAGGGATCTCTTTGGTCGTGCAGTTTTGCCGAAAAGTCGGAGCTTCGGTTCGAATCGTTATCGAATCGTCGCTGGAAGACTTCGTAGTTTTCCAAACCCACGCGTACGCCAACCACATCAAGAGAAACACGATCCACGTGTCGCGCATGCTTTTTTGTTCTCCCGAAGAGTCAAGATGACGGGTGAAGAAAGACCGATCGATCGGCACGAATCGAAACGCAATCCCAGTAATATTCGGTCCATGAGCAGGATCAACAAATGGCGGGACGCGTGGATGGCGTGCTATAGAATCGTCGAAGAATTCACCACCGTAGATCTCAAACATTTTCACACCGTATTCGAACGTTGGGTTCCAGTTCTCAACTGGGTTTTCGATCGACCCATTCATCGGTTGGACCGATACGAGCCCGTTTTTTTCTACTGCAACCAACCCAACGGCCCGAAAGAAATCATCAAACTGTACATGGACGAAAACGTGGCCGACGAGCAGGTGACGGTCTACGTGATTTTCAACATTTACGAGTTTCAAATCATTCAGAAGCGGTATTGCCTCGACTATACGAAATCGAACCAGATGCTTTTCAACGAGGCTCGAGGGACGGTCAACTTGGCTTCGATGATGGAAAGCGATCGGTACAATCCGGCCGAATATTTCCAGACGATGACTTGCTGGCACCTTTTGTTCATTTACACGCTCCACGCTTTGGCCCACTGGGACGCGTACGACAAATACGAACACGGTTACTACGACACGCACTTGAACGTGAGAGATTCGCCCTTTTTCAAATTTCATTTTTACGGACAAGTCGTGTACCGTAAATAAAGTATGCCTAGACCTACGAAAGTACCGATTATCTACGCCGCTTACATATTGAACGATCTCAATCGAGGATACGAAAATCCCGAAAAAATCGACGCGGACGAACTGAACGCGTTGGCGGTCAACGACGGTTTCTTAGTACCCGTAGCGAAACTGAGGAAATTTTTCGCAAAACCGATATTCTTCAAGCAATTTAAAGAAATGATGTCGGTCGCGGATGATTTTTGGACACGCACTATAGATCTGTGTCCGTCGATCGAGAAATATGCGAGACGGTTCATGAAAAAAGTTCCCAAAAAGAAGGGAAGGCCGCGTACGAAAGGTCCGGCGAAAAAATACAGTTCCACGTTGGGTAGTTTTTCGGATCAAGAAATTTCGGACTTGGATTCGGACGCGTCCGCGATATCCATCGCTCCTTCGAACGACGAATGCGACGCGACCGATGTCAACTTGCCTTTGCCCAGTTGCGCGGGCGTGAGACGCGTCTGTCGAAAATACGATGTCAATCGCCGATACATGAGTTACTCGCCAGATTCTAGCGAAAACAAACAATATCTTTTCCAAATTTCGTACGACGACCGCCAACCTTAAACGATGATCGGATTTTCCAACGGATTGTACGCCAGAGGAATCGTAGTGCGCCACAGGGTGGAAAAATGTCGAGTGTATTTCAAACGCGGAAATTCGACGTTGTCGTTGAGAGACAGAAGAACGGAACTCGATTTGCATTCGGACAAACGACCCAGGATCGTTCGGGCCGGAAAGATTTCCGTTCGCTCGGAGGGACCGAAACACGATCGTTCGGCCTCGCTGAGCGGTTCGTAAGTGACTTCTCGTACGCCGTATTTGAAAACGAAAAGGTTGACTCTTTGCGGTAGAAATCGCGTACTGGCGAAAAATTCCATGTTCAACACGCCGGCCACTCGCGGAACGTCGTAGTTTAAAAGCGTCAAGAATTTATAAATCTCTTCTTCGAAAGTGTCGCTTTTCTGATGCAGCACGCTGTCGTCCAAATAAGATCGATCGATCTTGACCGAAACGCATTTCGTCGGAAACGTTTCGAGGTCGAGCGCGCTCGTTTCGTGTAGATAGAAAGCGTAATCTCCCACGCACACCATAAAGTTGACGCTGAAAGGTTTCGAATCTCGTACGTAAACGTCTTCGGGATTATCGAACCGCCGATCGTAACGCGAAACGGACGAAGACGGATAATCCGCGGGAATCATTTTGTAGTAAACGTCTACGACGACGTAATCTTCTAATTTAGGATATTTTCTTTCCTTCAAAAGCCGTAAAACTAGAGTTCGATAATCCATAACTCTTCGATACTTGATTCAGAAGCGTCGAGTAAACTAGTAAAGCTTAAATAAAAAAAAAAAAAAAAAAAAAAAAAAAAAAAAAAAAAAAAAAAAAAAAAAATTTTTTTTTTTTTTTTTTTTTTTTTTTTTTTTTTTTTTTTTTTTTTTTTTTTTTTTTTTTTTTTTTTTTCCACGCGTTTCGAGAATCGAGTTCAAGTTTTCTGACGCAATATCTCAGGAAGGTTACGTAATCCCGGGGTATAAATACAGGTGTGCGAGCCACATTCGTTCATTTGATCGTCGGTGCCAAAGGAGTTGCTACCAGAAGTTCTGCTGGACGGAAGATGGACTCGTGGGCAAGTCGATTTCTGATTATTTCTTTAATCGTACTTTGAAGTTTTGATCTCGCAGTCTGGACTTGTAATTTTTTTCAGTTTTGATCTCGCAGTCTGGACTTGTAATTTTTTTCAGCTTTGATCTCGCAGTCTGGACTTGTAATTTTTTTCAGCTTTGATCTCGCAGTCTGGACTTGTAATTTTTTTCAGCTTTGATCTCGCAGTCTGGACTTGTAATTTTTTTCAGCTTTGATCTCGCAGTCTGGACTTGTAATTTTTTTCAGCTTTGATCTCGCAGTCTGGACTTGTAATTTTTTTCAGCTTTGATCTCGCAGTCTGGACTTGTAATTTTTTTCAGCTTTGATCTCGCAGTCTGGACTTGTAATTTTTTTCAGTTTTGCCTCGCAGTCTGGACTTGTAAAAATTTTCAGTTTTGATCTCGCAGTCTGGACTTGTAATTTTTTTCAGTTTTGATCTCGCAGTCTGGACTTGTAAAATATTCCAGATTTGATCTCGTAGTCTGGACTTGTAAAAATTTTCAAAGAAATCTTTTCGAAAAAAATTTCATCATTACCCTCTAGTACAAAAAAAAAAAAAAAAAAAAAAAAAAAAAAAAAAAAAAAAAAAAAAAAAAAAAAAAAAAAAAAAATTTTTTTTTTTTTTTTTTTTTTTTTTTTTTTTTTTTTTTTTTTTTTTTTTTTTTTTTTTTTCAGTATATTTTCTAAGGGTTATCATAAATAGTTTGCTTGCCTTGTCTTCATTCAGTTTTTAAAAGTTCAGACTCGGAAAACAGTGTTGGATAAAGTTGAACGATACCCATCATTTTGCGGTAAAATGGCCTGGAGTCGTTTATTTAAAGCGGTGTTTCAGCGTGGAGAAATTAATGATTTTGAAAAAAGAATTTGCACTAAAGAAAATATATTCAGAACAGATTTTTTCCTCGAAAATGTGTTTTCCTATTTGATACGTGATCATTACAACTTCCACCCGATCGATCCGATGAACGAAAAAGAAAAACTTGTCTTCGAAGAGACGACGAAACTCCTCGTTACTTTTACAGACTCTTACAAAGTTGCGGTGAAAATTCTGTGTGCGGAATTAGGTGTCGTAAACGAAAATACTGTTGAATCTGTTTTACTAGGCGTATCTAACGAACTGTTTAGCGAAGGCATAACTTGGAGCCGGATAATAGCTTTTTTCGTTTTCGTCGGGGAATTGGCCATCGCGGGTATTGAAAAAAATCTACCCACTTCGGTCGTCGACGTAACGTACGAAAGTTTTTCTAGACTGGTGAAAGAAAAGATCGAATCGTGGGTGGAAGATCACGGTGGCTGGGAAGGCGTGAGAAGCTTGTCGGTTGTCACGGAAACAGAAAATTCGTTAAAGTGTCCCAAGTCGAGATGGGCTACAACTATCTTCTATAGCACGAGTACAATAGTATTGATTGGTATCTTTGTGCAACTTTTCAGAAAACTAAATTCAGAAAACTAAATTCAGAAAACTAATAACTCCCACTTGTCCCACTTTTAACATTTTAAACCTTGTTGTGCCGCGCATAGATACATATGTACTTTATTCCAAAAATCGTCGTGGATGACCAACGAATCGTCTAAGGCCTCGGCGAAGGAATCGTAATCGGGAAACAATTGTGCGAAACTTTTAATACTGTTTTGCATGTTTGTCAAAGGATGTTCGTTCACGAGCCATTTATGAATGACCTTCCACAAATCGGTCCAGGTCGGATAGATTTTATTTAGTTGCTGGTTGACGAGGGTCATTTTATCCATACCGACCATCGATTGTAAAAAACGAGTTACTTCGTATACCTTTTCCATAATATTTTCAGAATCCATCTTACTTTATTTATTGAAAAAAATGATCTCGCGTTCTGGACTTGGATTTTTCCGATTTGTTCTCGCGTTCTGAAATTGTAAAAAAAAAAAAAAAAAAAAAAAAAAAAAAAAAAAAAAAAAAAAAAAAAAAAAAAAAAAAAAAAAAAAAATTTTTTTTTTTTTTTTTTTTTTTTTTTTTTTTTTTTTTTTTTTTTTAAGAAGATTAAATTGATCGTCTCAAGACTTTAAATACGACGCACGCCAAGCATATCAATTTAATTCTGTTTCAGGATGGATTCCCATATCACACCATCACGTCCGAAACCTAAACGTGTTCCTTTCAGCATGAGGCCCATGGCCTGGAAAAACTGTTTTTTTAATCATCTTCTCGAGAACGAACCTTCGGGAGCTTTCGATCACGTATGGCCCGTGCTTTTAAAGAAAAACGATCTGAGTTTCGAAGACGAAACACTGGAAAAGGCCGTCGCGTGCGTCCGACTATTCTTAGAACCAGAAGATCCCGTCGAATGGTTCCACGTGTTGGTTCGAACCCCGGCCTTTCCCTCGTTCCGCCGTGCTCTCGACGAAGACGAAGGAAAAACTCAAACTTTACCTTTTTCGTGCTGGTGCGACGGAGGCGAAGAAAAAGAAGATAGATTCAGGCAACACCGTCACTGGATCGTCGTTTCGCATACCCCGGGACGTTTCGAAACAGACTTTTTACCGCGAGTTAAAGTCGAAAACGACGACGAGATTCCTACAGGTTACAAATTTATACGTCACGAGCCCATCGCTTCAGTCATGCGGCTCGTGGATTTGATGGGGTCTTTGAGCAAACAGGAAACCCGTTGTATTTTTTCTGGAGAAGACAAATATTTACCGGAAAAACAGAATCATTTTTATATAATGGAAAGTCTGCCCGAAGAATATAAGTTGCCGCTCGTATTGCAGTGGAAAGGAGGTCTGCAAGAGTTGTTAGATTCGAATTTCGAAAGTTTAAACCCGGTCGAACTGGGGCGGGTCAAATTGTCTTTCTACGAAGGAAAGTGGCGATTGCAGATCAAAGATATTCCGGGCATCAAGCTCAACGTCGTGTTACCCGTTTCTCGGAATTTCGAACCTAGCCCGTATCACACGAGCACTTTTCTCCATCTGACGGGGGATAAAAAGTTTTATTTTCGACACAGTACCGATACGAAGAAATTGACTCGCGAAGCCTGGTTGAAGAAACAGGCCGATATGGGTAATTTATTTTATGACGCGGTCAAAAACGAGTATTGGATTCTGCGTTCGGACCACGAAAAACTCATCCACCATTTCAGAAATTTGGTCGATTGTAACGACCGGCTGAAAATCGAAAACACTGAATTAGCCCGACAGTTGGCGACGATGTGCCGAGCGCTGGAAGAGGAAGCGTCTCACTGGAGAAAGAAATGCGAGATTGTTGAATCGGATGTCAAGACTCTGTGGGAAAAAAATTTAAAGTTGAACGACAAATTGCAAGAGTCGAACGATCGAGAGATTGAGCGATTGACTCGGGAAAAGAAAATCCTCGAAGAAAAATTAAAAGTGTAAAAAAAAAAAAAAAAAAAAAAAAAAAAAAAAAAAAAAAAAAAAAAAAAAAAAAAAAAATTTTTTTTTTTTTTTTTTTTTTTTTTTTTTTTTTTTTTTTTTTTTTTTTGAGAGAGTTGATAAAAGCTTTACCTTCAACAACCCTCTTCTTCTTCTACGGAAGCGATCCAATCCACCAATAAGCCCGACGATATGTTTCCATCTCCCATTAAATGTCGAAATTCTTTTAAGATGTCCAACAAGCTTTTCTTGTCGCTTTTGCAAACGAGTCGATGCGTTTCGTCCGGAAACGGTTTCTCCGCCTCGTTCAAAATACAGACTTTTCCCTTTTTCTTCTTTTGAAAAAATTTCGGAAAATAAGCTTTCAAGTATTGAACGACGGGTTTATGCGTCCTACGCTGCATGAATTTTTTCCATTTTTTCTTGTTAAAATGTTCCTTCCGATCGGTGTGCCTTTCCTTGTTTTCCACGTTATGATTACCGATGTCGCATAAAACCGGGTGGTCTTTGGTGTACAAGACGGAAAAAAACTTCATGTTGGGAGCATTGCCGCCCAGTCGGTGACAGACGGCTACGAAAAACACGATCGTCGTGAAAACGGTCTCGACGAAATTGGACGGGTCGATTATGTGCGGCGGATACATGCCCACGTTCTGTCGAAACATGCCGATGGTGTACCCGGTTTCTTCTCGAAAATGGCCCGCGAACGGTAAAACGTATCGATCTCCCAAAATCCGATTCAAAATCATCATGTCGTTAAAGTGTTCGGGAATGTCGCACGATTTCGTGATGGAATACGACATCCACCGGCTGGCCTGATTGGAAAACAGGCAGTGGAATCTCTCGGAATTGAAATTGTTGAGCAGCGTGAGACACGGTTTGTTGAAATGGAAAACGCACAGAGACGCGGAAAAATGAGGGTTTTGTTTCTGAATGTGGCGAATGAGACTTTTGACTCTATCCGAATTGCTGCTAGTCGAGCGTTTTTCTTTACGACTCATGTCTTTTTTAATTCCCGCTCGACTTTATTTTCCAAGGCAAGCAATGATCGTAGCCGTTTTAGATATGGACGAAACTCTGGGCGTTTACCAAAACAACGTTTTTCATCCGCGTCCCAAATTAGATTTCATGATAAAAATGATGCGAGCCATGGACGTCGAAATCATACTGTGGAGTTTAGGGGACGACAGTTACGTCCAGAGAGTCGTGAATGGTTTTTTACCTTCCATTTACGAGCACGCGCATAAAATATTCGCTCGGAGAGAAGCGAAAGTTTCCATGAATCTGTACGGATATTCGAAAGCGTCGCAACGCATTCGAGAAATGTACGACGAGCCTATATTTTTAATCGGGGTGGACGACAAAGTCACCGAAAACATGGACCCTGGATACGACGCCAGGATACACGTGAAGCCGTACGACAAACCCGAAAACAAAGACCGAGTTTTGTTGGATGTGTGCGAAAAAATTGTCGAAAACGTGAGCTCGATGAAAGATTTTACGCCGACCCGATGCGTATCTATCGAATGTTGGTGAGTACAAGCAAAGATGGGTAAAGACAAAGATAAGACAAATAAGAACTTTCAGGAATCTCAAAAATACACTGAGAGAAAGGTTAAAATGAAAAGGGATAGTGAAAAAATCAAAAGAGAGAGAACGGTCGAAATAGATAAGGAATTGGCAAAATACAATAGTAAAAATGATGAAATGAAGGGGGATGGTGACAAAGTCGAAAAAGAGAGAACAGCCGAAATAAATAAGGATATAGCTATGAATAACGCTGCAGAAGGATTAAAACGAAATAAAAAAATAGTAGAGCTGAAACTGCGTGGAGTCGACCAAGAAGTTACGCCTGAAAACGACAAAGTTTTGAGCTACTTTCAAATGAGGAAATATTTACGTGCGATGCGAAGATTTAAATGTTTAGTTTATTTTTACCACGGAACGGACGAAGAACACCCATTGTATAATGAAAGTGATAACAAACTCTATCATTTGTATTATGATGCGGACGCTCCAGTAACCATTGCAAATGACTTTATGAAATATATGTATGTACAAATGCTTCAAGCTCATAAATCTAAACGTGACGAATTATTTAAGAAACAAGAAGCAGAGAGACTTGAACTATTAACTAGGCCTAAGAAAGACAACGCGGACATGGAAATGCTTTGAAATGCTTTTTCTATTGCTTAAAAAAAAAAAAAAAAAAAAAAAAAAAAAAAAAAAATTTTTTTTTTTTTTTTTTTTTTTTTTTTTTTTTTTTTTTTTTTTTTTTTTTTTTATGTATAGTTTTTATGACTAGGAAATTTGTTCGAAAATTTTTACAAGTTCAGAACGGGAAACAAGATTGAAATATTTTATAAGTCCAGAACGCGAAACAAGATTGAATTTTTTTACAAGTCCAGAACGCTACGATAAATTTAACTAAGATTCAAAAGCGTAAAAGATACAAACCTCCATTCTTAAAAAAAAAAAAAAAAAAAAAAAAAAAAAAAAAAAATTTTTTTTTTTTTTTTTTTTTTTTTTTTTTTTTTTTTTTTTTTTTTTTTTTTTAATCGCTGGTATAAGATAAAAACAATTGTTTATTTTTATAATATTATTTTTTTATTCGACACGTTTTTGTATGCGACGACATTAATACTTTCCGTGTTGAATTTTTTCATCGAAAAATGAGAAAATTTGAAAATATTTTCCTCATTCACTTTGGGGGAAAATAAAGTTATGAGTTTCAAGTCACCCTTTCTGAATAAGGTCAACAGCACGTCCGAAGTTCCACCGGAAACTTATATCGTATATGATCTCAACGGAGGAATATTTTGGATCGAAACGAAAAATTATCCCGATTTCGTTTTGCAATGGATCGGAGCATCGAATCGACCTTCCTTGACGATGGATTTGTCGTCGGCTCTCGTTCACTCGATCGTTTTAGATTTCGATTACCGAGCCGGGGAACCGTTTTCCCCAACGGCGCTATTCGATGCGATCGAATACGTACTGAAATCGATCCTTTTACCCAACGTGAAAAATTTCACTTTCATCGTCGCTCTGAGGAAGAACGGAAAGGGCATGCACGTTCATTTACCCGAATTCAAAATCGGAAGCGACGATTATATTCTGTTTTGCGAATCGCTCCAGTATAAATTCAAAGAGGCCATGATGGGTCAGCGAGCTTACAAACTGGACATTTTATCCAACGTCATGCTACCCGGAGCCGCTAAACCCAATCAGAGTCCTTACGTACCTTTCAGATTATGTTACGTGGACGAACAGAGAAATTTTTGTCTGGGCGTCAGTAAAGTCGGGGAACCGTGTTTTCAACAACAAGTACAAAATCTGAAAAAAAATTTTACCAAGCGAAAAGATAACGAAAAATCCATCTTTCGTGAAATTTTGAATTGTACGCCCAGTATGATGGTCATCAAACTGGTGCAATACATGATGCCCGTCGTCGTCAAGGCTCAATTTCACACCTTGGCGTACGCGACGGTTATAGGAAATCATTTAAGCAATTCGCCGGATTCTCGAGACGTGGCGAGTTTCGTTTTTAAAAAGTCGAACGATCGAGGTTTCATCCGCAAAAGCGAGACTCTCGGTTTCGACAGACACAAATTGTTCAAAGTGTATCAATACTTACAATTCAACGCGAAAATGATAAAAGATTTCGAGACCGACAACAACGTCATCAAAACTTGGTACAAACGTATTTGCGAAAACGACTCTCTCAGTTACCCCAGTTCCCACGTTCCGGAGATGTTTCTCGACTTGCACGAATCGCTTCGATTCGAACACGCGTCCCTGTCGGAAAACACGAATCCCATAAAAACCGTATTGCAATTCAACAACGGATATTATTTTTTACCCATATTTTACTCTCTCTGTCGACATTACAATTCGGATTCTCATTCGATGGCCGAAAATTTGAATCCGCTTTTGGACGACGAGTTTCATCCGCTGTTGAAAAAAATACAGTCGATCAACCCGAACATCATACAATACGAGTTGACGAACATCACCGTCAACACTCTGCACTTTTGCGCCAACAACATGTATCTGGAAAGGCCGAAGAGTTACCAGTTGTTGCTCAGATCCATCGTGGAAAACAACAAACGGGCGATTTTGTCCGTCACCACTCACGATCAAATCGGTGATTTGATCCGAAGCATACAGGACAGACATTTCCCCATTCGAGTTCTCAAACTGAAAAACACTCTGAAAAAATCCAGTCGATACATATGGAACGCCCTTTCCGATTGTTGGCAAGACATCGCAAACGCGGGCGAAGTTTCGGATCACATCAACAATTTATGGAACAACATCAAACAGTTTCTCAACGAATATCACGCGTCGGGTGGAATGGGCGGGCCGGACGAGGAGCTGATATGTAAATTCAGCATCAACGCGGTCGTTTCCTCCATCATGAGCGACACGAGCATGGAACGAAAACACATTCAGATGGATACCCATAAATGGTTTCTTCGATTACACGACGGACTTTTGGATTTGCTGACCGGGCACATCGGCGGAGTCGTTCCTGAATTTTTTCTTTCCGATCGACAGATAGACATCGGGATACCGTTGAAGGAAATGATGGTTTTGTGCGACGAGTCTCCGAAACACGTTCGATTATACGAAAAGCTGACGGACCAGACTTTTTTCTTCAAATACTTGCTGAATTTGTTTTTGGACGTGAAGGACAATTTGTTCGACACGCTCGGCGATCTCGTCCGAGACGTGGACACGGACGACGAGTTGTCCGTGTCCATGATGCATTTTTTCATAAACCTTTGCAAATGCACCGCGTTCGAATACGACGTTTTCATGTATATGTTGGACATTTTGGCGAGCGTGTTCATCGGAACGAATTACGAGAGAAAATTTTTCGTGTGGAAAGGTTTGACGCGAAACGGCAAGAGCAAACTGTTCGAGTTGATGGGTAAGGTACTCGGAGGCTATTATCATTCGATCCAGTCGGAAAATTTGGCTCCGGGTCATTCGGCGAACAACGCGACTCCGGAGTTGGCTTCCACGTTGTTTTCGTGTCGGATGGTCACGAGCGAAGAACTGGAAAAGAAACTCAACGAAAACCGCGTGAAACAAATCACGGGTAATTCTTTCGTGACTTTCAGGAACATGTACGAACAAAATTCCGGAGGGATACCGACGGCCAAGTTGTTCGTCACGACGAACAATTATCCGGAATGCAAGGCTTCGGAAGCGTTCAAGGATCGCGTGGTGGCCATACCTTTCGACGCCGAATTCACGGACAACGCTCCCGGAACGACTTCGGAACAAGTGGGCACCAACACTTATATGAAGGACGTGTACGTCGTGGAACAATCGTACAAAGGTTGTTTTTTCATGTTGTATTATCATCTGAGAAAATTCATGAGTTTAGACGACGGTCTGCTCCATTACCGACCCGAACCCGAATACGTGCTAGAATACACGCACGATTATTTGATTCACACGGACATTTACGTTCAGTTCAAACTGTTCATGGACGTGCAGTTGATGGCGGGAACCATGACGACGATAAACGACGTCAAATCGGCCGTCAGACAATTTTTGAAAACGACCAAAAACACTTCGTTTCACGAAACGGATCTTTTCGTTCACTTCCAGAAAGAATTTAGCCATCTGCGTCGTTCCGACATGAATTTCAAGTCCGAACCGTTCAGTTACACGAGCATCGTGGATCGAGAAGAAGAACCGCCCGCGAAAATGGCAAAGGCGAGCGATTCGATACTGGTGTATTACGAAGGGGTCGTGATTAAAAATTTGAGGCGAACCAACACGGAAATCTAACCAAGATGAAATGACTTGCAAACTCGAAAAGGAACATTTCGACGATTACTACGACTTGAAACTTTTGAGCCAGGGCAATTTACCCATCGATTGCCTGATCGACCGAGTCGCGTCTCAGAATCTCAGCGAGATCGGTAAAACGCGATCGCAGAGTAGAATTTGGAGCATGTTTTACGACGTGACGCCAAACTTGGTCGATGCTTTTCAGAGGGAAGCACGCGACCACGTTAAATCCGTAAAGGAGAATCCGAGTCTTTACGGCTATTTATATTTTGTGGCGGAAAATAAAAGTCATTGGTACAACGCTCCGTATTTCGATTACGAACAGTTTCCTCTGATGATCAAAAGGCAATGCGTGTTGAATAAAATTCGAAAGATTGCTAGAGAGTTTTCAGATCCGAATACGATGGATCACGACGTCGCGTGCCTGTATCTGATATATTTTTACGCCTTGTTAGCGAATCCTCATACGAATTGGATCACCGTGGATTACATGGCGAACGGAAACCGATACCACCAGTTCGGAACGCGACTGAAAGGCACGATGAAAACGTGCGTGAAAAAAGTTTGGTCGCTGTGAAAAAAATATCGGCAGAAATAGAACAAGGTGATCTTTCGAAAGATGGCTGATTCTACGAAAGCGGAGCGATTGGCTCTTTTACAAAGACTCGAGCGTGTCGTGAGAGATTTCGAAAAGGTTTATGCGAAGTTTATGAAAAGATGGACCGATATCGTCGAAAAAATTGATTGCGACGGCTGGTGTGCGGAAGACGAGAGTTTACTTCCCGTACTCGAGTGTCTACAATATTACGATTACTCTGTGCAACGTCTACGGGATAATTTAAATCGTCTTCGGGGAGATCTCGGCAAGATGACTCTCAGTTCCGATTCACACTTGCGAAAAAAATGTTTCTGCAACGTCTCGTAAAAAAAAAAAAAAAAAAAAAAAAAAAAAAAAAAAAAAAAAAAAAAAAATTATTTTTTTTTTTTTTTTTTTTTTTTTTTTTTTTTTTTTTTTTTTTTTTTTTTTTTTTTTTTTTTTTTTTTTAGGGTTGGAGATTTATATCTTTTAGACTTTTGAATCTTAGTTAAATTTAATCTCGCGTTCTGGACTTGTAAAATTTTCCACATTTAATCTCGCGTTCTGGACTTGTAAAATTTTCCACATTTAATCTCGCGTTCTGGACTTGTAAAATTTTCCACATTTAATCTCGCGTTCTGGACTTGTAAAATTTTCCAGATATTTATCCGAGAAAGTGTATAAAGGAAAGTGTATAAAATATCTCAATCCTATAATGTAAAAAAAAAAAAAAAAAAAAAAAAAAAAAAAAAAAAAAAAAAAAAAAAAAATTATTTTTTTTTTTTTTTTTTTTTTTTTTTTTTTTTTTTTTTTTTTTTTTTTTTTTTTTTTTTTTTTTTAACGAGTTTCAGGGTTTGCTATATTTGTGCGAGTCGTATAATTCAAGTACCAGTCCTCTTTCGAATATTTTCATTCCGGACAGAATTAACAACTGCCGAATCGTACAGGCGATACCAACACCCATCAAACAACTTAAAAAAAACTTCAAGTTGTAAGCGTTTAAAAAGTTTAAACGCTTATGATAACGCTTCGAAATATTCATCTTTATTAAAGCACGTAAAAAAATTATCGTAATATATCGAATCATGAACGATGCTACAGTTTCTGAAAACATTTATCATATATTACTTGTGAATTTTAAGACGTCGCATAGCATTCAAAATATATGTAAATGTGCTGGATGCGACAGAAGAACGGCGAATAGATGCTTGTATGACATGTTAAAAAAGGGAATGGTTTTGAAAACAAAAGAAAAACATCCACCCTGTTGGCAATATCGAAATCCAGAAGACTAAATTGATTAATTACAAATTATACAGTTACAGCGGACTTGAAAAAATTTCCGAGTCTCAGATCTCCATCATCAAATTCAACCTCATGAAAAAAAAAAAAAAAAAAAAAAAAAAAAAAAAAAAAAAAAAAAAAAAAAAAAAAAAAATTATTATTATTTTTTTTTTTTTTTTTTTTTTTTTTTTTTTTTTTTTTTTTTTTTTTTTTTTTTTTGTTAGGGTTGGAGTTTAATTATTTCTTGCGGAGTCGTATTAAAAGTGTTCGTAGGCGCCTCTGGCTTAGACATCGATACCAACAACGCTATGATATATTCGCTCATGGCTTTCATCTGTTGAGTGAATCGACTGTATAACGGATTCGGAATTTTAACCGTTTCTTTATTTTCCAACATTTCCTGAATACAGTACAAAAGACATTGAAACTCGGTTTCCGTCCCGTCTTCCTCGGTCTCCGAACAGTTTTGATATTTTTCGTATGCCAGTTGTAATTGTTTGGACGATAAAACTTTGAGCAGCGCAGGCGAAACGACTTTTTCGTGAACGTAACGCAAGACGAGTCCGTAAACCATGTCGAACACGGCGTGGAAGGCTTTGATTTGTTTTACGCGCATCTGAGACTGGATCAGGCTTTTCGCCGCGGTGAACATGTATTCGAAATCGTTCGGCCCGTTCCTGCTCGAGATGATGTTGACCAGTTCTTTTCCCAGTGGCATTTTGCTCATGAGTCTTTCCATGTAAACGGTAAAGTATTGTCTCTGAGTCTCGAACAAACGTTTTTCCATGTGGTCGTTCAGATCCCCTTTCATTAAATTTGCCTGTAAATCTTTTAAAATCAAAGTCTCTTTGGGAGAAGCATCGTCTTCTTTTTCTTCTTTTGTTCCTTCCGCTTTCAACTTGGGTTGTTTCGACGCGGTCGGTTCGATTTCCGAATCCACTTCTTCCACCGAACGTTTCATTCTTGATTTTAAAAACTTTTTTATAGACCCGATCGCTAGGAGATGGCGATCGGCCCGGGGGCGTTTATCGTATTCTCCGGCTCCGGTTTCTTTCGGATGTAGTACTTTGGCACGTTCGTCTGCATGGCTAAATATCGGTCTACTTTGTATTCGCGACCCAAATCCAGCGTCCAGCGTTCGTTGCCCACGCTCGCGTCGTATTGCAAGACGAACGCGTTGAAACGATGCAGATTCGTGTGTTCTTTATACGTCAGATGCTGAGGATTGACCACGACCTTGTTCCAAAACATGCTATATTTCGGATCGATATCGGTCATTCGACACACTGGACTTTTGTATAAAATGTCGTACACGTCCACGCGAGGATTGAATCTGTCTTCCCAAAAAGTCGGAATCGCGTCGCATTTCGCGGGGTGAAAGTTATTCACGTACAACCACTCGTGGACCGATTCGATCTGGAAAATGTAAGACGAATGGATCTTTCGCGTCCTCGCTCGGAAAACCGGATTCGTTTCGAAAAAATACTGAGCGTAATCGTATCGCCAGTTCTTTTGACTCAGCGTGATTCCCGTCGATCCCTTCAGCGGCGCGATCAAATCCTCGTCGTTCGGCTTGTCGAAGAAAACGACAGAGAACGGATTCCGATCTCCTAAATAAAAATACGTGATGTGTTCGACGTCGATCGCGTCTTGCGGTTCTCGAGTGAAAATACTCGCGCATGCGTCGTAACCGGGCGAGTTTAAATATTTTTTGTCCGCGCCTTCGAGCACGACGCCGAAAAGACCGTATCTGGGATCGCAGACGCATCCCCATCCGTCCACGTGCTTGGCGCGCTTGAGGGGCCTTCCGCTCAGAGCGTCGAACGAACACGGTCGTTTCACGCATTTGAATTTCGATAGACTTTTCACGTAATCCGCGTGAAATCCGTCCGAAGGCTTTATCTGCGAAACTCGGATTTCGTCGGGTCCGCAAGGATTAGAATTGATGTGATCGATCGCCGGTAGTTTTTTACAGCCGAAACCGACCGCTTTGTACCCCGGATCGCACTCGCAAACCTGTTTGTTTAAATCGTATCGACCGTGAACTCCGCATCCCACGTTCACGTCGCAGTTTCCTCCGAAATATTTTTGGTTCACCAGATGCGGATTCGAACAGACGCAAATCGCGAACGTGGCACCTTGATGAACGTACGAAATCCAACGACCCGTGGCCGGGTTGCATCGACCGCGACGTAAGAGTTTCGGAACGCAAAGGTTTCCGAGGCAAACGTGACTCGACGGACATTCCTTGTCGGTCGCGCATTCCGATTTTATCCGTTCTGGTTCGGGCGAGACGGTCAGAACGGGCCAGGGTGAAATTTCCGTCGTTTGCGTTTTCGTCACCGCGTACAGAAGAGTCAGGCCTACGTATAAAAACAAAAGGAGCCAAAAGGCTAACAACATGCTTTAGTAAATGTGAACGATTTTAAAAAGGCCTCGATGGTAGGCCAAACCGATCGACGGATCGACCGCGTTCAGCTTTTCGAGGTATTTTATAAACTTGAGTTTGGTCTGTTGATTTTTCAAACGCGAAAGCAAATTGTATACGCTGAAATACATGTCGATTACCTTGGTTACCAACAGCCTACAAAAAAAAAAAAAAAAAAAAAAAAAAAAAAAAAAAAAAAAAAAAAAAAAAAAAAAAAATTTTTTTTTTTTTTTTTTTTTTTTTTTTTTTTTTTTTTTTTTTTTTTTTTTTTAATTATATGCATATGGGCTATATATTGGCTTGCACTCATATGAATCTTTCCACTTTGTTTTCTTGGATCTATTCGTCACTTGTAACACTTCAATTTTGAAATCATGGGAAGTATTTTTCTTGTGTTATCCAATTGTTTTTTCTTGATAATAACCATGGTTATATTTGTGATCATTACAAATCTTTTTTTTGCTGTGTGTACTTTGACTGGACTGTTTCTGCTTACATTGGAATATTTTATAGGAACCGACAAAGTCATAGCATATTTAAATGAATTTGTAAACAAATATAATATAAGTAATATATAATTATATAATAATTATAGAACAATATAAATATAAATATAAATATGTATATTTAAAAAAAAAAAAAAAAAAAAAAAAAAAAAAAAAAAAAAAAAAAAAAAAAAAAAAAAAAAAAAAAAAAAAAAAATTTTTTTTTTTTTTTTTTTTTTTTTTTTTTTTTTTTTTTTTTTTTTTTTTTTTTTTTTTTTTTTTACACGAGAGGTTATAGAGCGGTTTGCTTTCAGACGAATCTTAACACTTTGTTTTCTTCCAACTATTCGTCACATGTAACGATTCAATTTTGAAGTCATGGGAGGAAAATGTATCGCCTATTGTCAACATTTCGACAATATAAATAATCATCTAAAAGAAGACATTGTTTTTTACAAGTTTGACGCAAAGTCTAAAACCGCCCGAAAGATGGTCGAAAAACATCCACCCGATGAAAAACAGCGACGGATTTGCGATAGACTGCTCGTGCCACATTTGTTGTGGTCTTTTTTCAAAGGTGAAATCATGAAACACGAGAAATACAACTTGCCGTACAAACTTCACCCTTTAGAAGTCCACACTATCAAAATGCCCGACAAGTTCGACTTCGGAGACATGGAGTTGAAGGACGAAGAAAAAATGTTCATTTCCCACCACGAAGCTTTGGAGAAACTTCGGCGAAATTCGTTTTGCATCCAAGCCATGCCCTCCCGTTTGTCGGAGTTGTGCATGTGGGCGATCGTCGAGCGGACGGGTTTACGCGGATTCGAGGAAGGAAAATGGGATTCTCTGTTGCCTCGAAAAGTATGTATACAGCTCTCGTTTTACAAACGAGATATATATCAGAAAAATCATTATATCCCACTTCGGGAACAGGGAAAAACAGATATAGTACGATATTTTGACATACGCGGTGTAATCGACCTTTTCAAGAAAAAGGATGAAATATTTTCGAAATATTTTACCGATTGGTTTCTAAACGACGACTCGATTTGTTTCGAACAATTCAAAGACACGCATAAGTTAATTTTAATTAGATTTATAGTCGAGGAATACGGTGGAACTCTCGGTGAGATTTCAATGTGTTTCGAATGCATGAGACGATATGTGAGAGGATGTAGAGTCGTGGATTATTTTGCCAGAACCTACAAAATCAGAGACGTTACTTTTTTAAAGTCCATACGAAATCGATGCGATTACTGGTGCGAAATTTGCAAACGAGTACCTCTGTTTCAAATTTTAAGTCTACAAGACTTTTGCGACCAATATGGTGAGGAAACAAAACGCATTAAAGACGAATTATTCCTTTGAAAAAAAAAAAAAAAAAAAAAAAAAAAAAAAAAAAAAAAAAAAAAAAAAATTTTTTTTTTTTTTTTTTTTTTTTTTTTTTTTTTTTTTTTTTTTTTTTTTTTTTTTTTTTTTTTTTTTAAGGGAGGGGGGGGTTAATAATAAAAGAATAAAACATTGTATTTTCTAAAAAATTATGGATATATGTTTAATATGTCGTAGATGCATTTTCGATCCGCGAACTTATTATTGTTTAGATTGTGAAGATATTTTTCACACACGTTGTCTTTTTAACTTTTTTCAAAATCGTTCAATCACTTGTCCTGAATGTAGAACAGTACTTTCGCAAGTTGATCGGAATTATTTTGACGAAGTAGGTCGAGGAAGAATTATATTATTTCATGATATTGTCGATAAGGACTCGGGTTATGAATCAAACTCGTAGTTAAAAAAAAAAAAAAAAAAAAAAAAAAAAAAAAAAAAAAAAAAAAAAAAAAAAAAAATTTTTTTTTTTTTTTTTTTTTTTTTTTTTTTTTTTTTTTTTTTTTTTTTTAATATATATATTATCTTTACTTATTAAAAGTAAAACATCCTTTCATTTCTAAATATGTCTATTTCGTGGGATGAAATCTCTTTACATTCTCTTTGCAATGAAACAAAAGAACTATCATTAGCTTCGTTTGATTATGATGAAAACGATACGTTTTTCAAAAGTCTATCGACTCTCGAAATTTTACCGTCCTTAGATTCGATTCTTTCCGATAAAATCAATTGTACCGTTCCCGCACCCTCTCGAACTAAACCGTGCGACGTATGGGGCAATACAGGTTCAGCCCGTTATAAACCTACTTTATTTTCCAAGTGCTTGGCTGCCAAAGTGAAAATTGAAAAACATAAACTAATCAAATTACAACAGGTGAAAAAAAATTTAAGATTGAACGAACCACGATCTTGGTATTCGGTCAACCTGTTGGTGTACCTAGCTCGTTCAAACAAGTAAAAAAAAAAAAAAAAAAAAAAAAAAAAAAAAATTTTTTTTTTTTTTTTTTTTTTTTTTTTTTTTTTTTTTTTTTTTTTTTTTTTTTTTTTTTACATTGCTCAGTTTATTATAAATTACATTCTCGCGTTTCAATTCTCATGTTTTTCAACATTCATCACGGCATGTATTACGGAAGGTTCAGCCAAACGCACTTGGACGTGGCCGTGGCGAACGAGATCATCACGCCCGAGGAAAGGGTTCAAGTCGAAAACTTTTACGAATCGAACACGTTTATTCTCAAAGGTAAAGATGCCGCCGAGGATCTCAAATCTGTCATTCCCGACATCGAACAAGTGAATTACGACTCGGAACGCGACTTGTATTTCATGCGAGTCGAGAAATGGCCGCACCTTAAAAAAATGTGCTTGAGAAATGCCAGGATAAAACCCTGCAATTGGAGATATGTGACGCAAGAAGACCAACGAACCCTGTTCGAGTACTATTTAGACACCTATTCCATTCGATTGTTCCCTTAATATTTCGTCCAACCTCCGCGTTTCTCTAAAACCGCCGCTATTCTCCGGGGCATGGATTCGATGAGGGTGTTAAAGTAATCGTCGTCCAATTCGTTGAAAGCCGCCAGCACGTTTTCCCACAGTTGGTCTTTGTTGGCCGAATCCGCGCGCGTTCGTCTCACGAGTTCGGCCCACACGTTTTCCACCGGATTCATGTCCGGGCCTTTCGGCGGCCAATCGTGCATGACGGTCACGTTGTGCGTTTCCAACCAGTGTTTCGCGAGTCGACTCGTGTGGATCGGGGAAAGATCGTGCATGAAAGTCAAATCGTTGTCCAAAACGTCGTCTTCCACGATCGGAAGGATTTCGTTCACGTAGTAGTCGGCGTTGAGCGTTCTCTGCGCGATCCTGTGTATGTATTTGAATTTGTTTCCGAACGCCATCCAAACGCATATGGTGAATCGCCCTCTCGGATTACTGTTGGACACGATGTAATTTTGGTCGAATCGGTCGCTGACCCGCGGTCTGTAAACGCGCAACGGGCCCCTCGAAGAGGCTCGGAATATTTTTTCGTCGGAAAACACGACGCCGTTCCATTCGTCCGCGCTCCACGCGATGTGATTGACGGCAAACTGGAATCGCTTTTGAACGTGCACGGGCTTCAAAAAAGGCTTGCGTGCCGGAACGCGGCATCTCTGGCCCTTTTCTTTCAAACGCTTGCGAATCGTGTCCACGCTGACTCTGGGAGCCAATTCGTCTCGAATTTCGACGGCCGACATGAAAGGATTCGTCGTGGACGCGTTCAAGATGTACAAGTCTAAAGCTTCGTCCGTCACTCGAGGCCTTCCGCGCTTTTTGGGAACGGTTCCCGTGATTTCTTTAACCAGCCAGTAATGAACCGTCGACGGAGCGATTCGAAATATTCTCGCGATCTGGCGTTCGGATAAATGTTCCTCTTCGTGCAATCTGACGATTTCGCGTCTGTGTTCCATCCTTGTGTGTAAAACGTCGAAAACGGAAAACAAAGAACAGATCCACGATGGATTCCGAGATCGAGATGCATTGCGCGAGGTGTCGAACCAAAACGAAAACCGTCGACGTGAAAAAAACAATGTCGAAAACTCACAGGCCGATGTTGAGAGGCACGTGCGCCGTGTGCCGGACCAGAAAAATCACGTTCGTGAAAATGAAGAAAAAATAATCAAGAGGATGTATTTTTTTAATCTCGTCCAGACCGATATCTGTCATCCGGAAAAAGTTTCTCTGGTTCCCGGGCCCGCGCTGTTCTGTCACCAATGCGGAAAAGGTTTCTCCGTCTACGAATACATCACCAGGATTTCGACCGATCATTTTCGTTCCAGCGAGTTGGCGCAGGCTTTTCGCGAATGGACCGGGGACGAAAACGTGCCCATGAATTTCACTCTCGTGGACTTGGAAGGTATATTTCCGAAAACGATCGTCGGCCAGTCTCTGAATCGCGTGCTCCAGAGCTTGAGACTTTTGCGAGCCATCAACGCCCCTTTCACCACCCGACCGCAAGTGGATCGTTTCGAAAACATGAACAATTTTCTGTTTGATTTTTTGAATATGGTGAAGGAACATCCCGAATCGACCTCCGCGAGAGAAATAATAAACAAACTGTTACACTCCATGTACGAGCATTTGAACACGAGCAAAGAATCGATCGACCTGTTTAGCACCTATTTCGACGATCTGGTTCCTTTCGTTAAACGTTGCGCGCCCGACGAGAAACCGATACTCGCAAACGATCCTTTTCCTAATCTGGCCCGCGAAATGCACGAGCAACTCCAACTGTCTTCCACCATCCGCAAACAGTTTGGAAAATTTTCGATTCCGTTCGACATGATTCACGTGATGGTCTGCAGTTTCGCTTGTTCGGCCGACATGGACGTGGTCGGAAACTGGGTCATGGATTTCATCGCGAGGGTCTGCAGGGCCCGATTCTTTTGGGAATCGTATCCCGATTGCCCGTTCGTCGAGAAAATGAGTCGAATCGTCTACCGCGAAATCCTGAGCCGGGCGGGAACCGACCATTACAAAACCTTGACGAAGATCACGACGGGGGAATCGATCGAACACTATTCCACGTTTCTGATGCCGTTCCACGAGTTGCAAATGTTTTTGAAAGGAAAATTTTGCAGGGGTAAACACGACCGCGTGCAGGAAATGGCGTTTCATCAAATGTTTCCCGCCGTTTGTTTTACGGACCACGGGGACCAACTGGGATTCACGATCGGCCACAACTATCTGGTCCAGACGCTCAACAGAAACAACGGAAGGATCGTGAAAGGCATGTTCAAAACGGCCAAGAGCCTTCACCGTGCGGTCCAAAAGTTTATCGCCAAGATTCGCGATTTCGAAACGATGCCGGACGGATCGCGAAATACCCAGTTGCTTTGGACCGTGGACACGTTCCAGTTGTTTCTGGCCAGCGATCCGGAATACGAAGCCGAAATCAAAAGCGTCCTCGGAACGCTGGTCGGCAATAAACAAGATGGAAACTAACACGTCCGAATCACTCGACGGTCGAATCCGCGAGCTGTTGAATTCCACCGTAGACGCCTTCAACGCGAACGGCGAAGACTCCGTGACCATGAAAACCATGAAACTACATACGGTGGGTACGGTTCTCGAAAAGCTCAGGCTAGGCGGTTGGAGTTTCGTCCTGAAGCTTTTCAAGACCCACACGCCCGTTCACCCTAAAATCGCGCAGGAACTTTCAAAGTACGGCGACGACGAAACCGCATGCGCTCTGTCTCAGTGTTTCGTTCGAAACGATAAACTCGTGCGCATCGTCAAACAGATGGCTCAGCGCGAAGCGAACATGGCTGAAATTTTAGCCGTGGACGGTCTGGCGGGAAACATCAGCAACGGACCCAATTTCGAATACAAACATTACATCGGTAACCTTCGCTTCGCCGACAAGGGCGAACCCAAATCCAACTTTGACGAGGAAAGCGAATTCAAGCGACTGCACGTCCAGACCGTTCGAGAAATGTATCGAATGATGGCGGGTACGCCCGAGCCCACCAAACACGTTTACGACATTCTGCGAAAATGTTTCTACCAGACCGTCGGGACCAATCTCCCCGAAATCGAATTCAATGAGGAAGAGGCCATGGACGGCGAGTTGGAAGGGAAAATCGCCATCATGTACATGAACAACATGAAAAGAGAACAGATGGAGAGTCTCGTAAAGAGTCTGAGGCTTCGGGGAGAAAAACGAACGGTCGCCGAAACGGAAACTAGCGAAGAAGAAAACTGCACAGAAAAGAAAAAGTCTAAGCCTCGAGACGAAAAGAAAGCGACCAAGAAAAAGGCCGCCGTAGAAACCGAAACCGAATCAAATTCAAACGAACGATAAACCTATTGAAATGTAAAAAAAAAAAAAAAAAAAAAAAAAAAAAAAAAAAAAAAAAAAAAAAAAAAAAAAAAAAAAAATTTTTTTTTTTTTTTTTTTTTTTTTTTTTTTTTTTTTTTTTTTTTTTTTTTTTTTTTTTTTTTTTTTACATTATAGGATTGAGATATTTTATACACTTTCTCGGATAAATATCTGGAAAATTTTACAAGTGCAGAACGCGAGATTAAATGTGGAAAATTTTACAAGTCCAGAACGCGAGATTAAATGTTGAAAATTTTACAAGTCCAGAACGCGAGATTAAATGTGTAAAATTTTACAAGTCCAGAACGCGAGATTAAATGTGGAAAATTTTACAAGTCCAGAACGTGAGATTAAATGTGGAAAATTTTACAAGTCCAGAACGCGAGATTAAATGTGGAAAATTTTACAAGTCCAGAACGCGAGATTAAATGTGGAAAATTTTACAAGTCCAGAACGCGAGATTAAATGTGTAAAATTTTACAAGTCCAGAACGCGAGATTAAATGTATAAAATTTTACAAGTCCAGAACGCGAGATTAAATGTGGAAAATTTTACAAGTCCAGAACGCGAGATTAAATGTGAAAAATTTTACAAGTCCAGAACGCTACGATAAATTTAACTAAGATTCAAAAGTCTAAAAGATACAAACCTCCATCCTTAAAAAAAAAAAAAAAAAAAAAAAAAAAAAAAAAAAAAAAAAAAAAAAAAAAAAAAAAAAAAATTTTTTTTTTTTTTTTTTTTTTTTTTTTTTTTTTTTTTTTTTTTTTTTTTTTTTTTTTTTTTTTTTTTTTTTTTGCTTGGGAATATAAGGCTTCGACAAAAACTTAAAGATTTACTTCTACACATTTTCGTCTCGCGTTCCGGACTTGTGTGATATTTTTCGAAAACTATTTCCGAGTCGTTGAAATCATGCAACGTAAAAATGTATCCTTTACAACAAGCATGGAGAAAAAGAAATCAGTTTTTATACCCACTGAGGAAGAGGTAGAAGAACATTACTATCGAGGCGTGGATTCGTTCGATTCGGATTGCATGCGCCAATCGTCGTATCGTAGACGCGTGGAACAGTCTGTATTTCGTTCACCTTCATCCGGACTAGATCGGTTTCGACGCGTCATTTCGTCTTGGAGAGAACACGACACTAGTATCGTTTTCGGTAATTTGGGACGCCAACCCTACTTGTTAGACTATTACTTGGACATGTGTTTTTCTTACCGAGAAGAGGTGAACGTAACGTGTCGCTGGAAACTCCAATCCCCCTATCAAATCGAAAGCCTCGAAAAAGAAGTCGATTTTTTATTCGTCGTCGAACCGAATTTCGGAGACACGATCAAAAAACCTCCGCGAGCCAAACATCTGGTCGTTCTGACCAGTCATCTGAATCTGTCCGCTTCCGATCGCGACAGGAGATATGACCATCTTCACCTGACCAGTAACAGAAAATACGCTCCGCCGCGCTCCGATCTTCGAGAAGGTACGGAGTTTAAACCTCCGATTTTTCACGATCGACGGATCGATTCCTTACCGAAGGATCACGAACCCGTTTTCTTAGACGTTCGTAATTCGGAATCGGCAAACGAGGCGTATCTCAGATTGCTGACCGGAAAAGAAATAATTCGCAAAAGACCCTATAAAATATTGATGGATGATCGCGACCGCGAGATTTTAAACCGAATTTTGCCGGAGACGGAAAGAAAAATCGAAGAACTGGGTTTTATTCCTTGGAAAAACATATTTTACTGCTGTATTTAATAAGGACATGCTTTTCCGGGATTATCACTCTTGCATCTGACGAGGTAGTTGTTAAACCACGTCTCGAATCTTTTCACGGTCTGAAATTTTCTGAATTTCAAAACGCCGGAATTTAACCTATCGCTTATCGATTTGCGTACGGTCGCTTCTTTTAAAAATATTCCGCTGCCGAAAGAAAGTTTATGTCGTTCGTCTGGCGGTACAAACTGCTGAACCGACACGTGAGGTTCGTCGAACCCCAGACACCAAAATACCGCGTTTGCGAAAAAGTAAATCGTACCGTGTTTGTCTACGTAGACGATCATTTCGTACAGATTATCGTCTTTCAATATGTGCGGCGCAAACGTCAGATGGATCCACTTTTCGTTAGCCATATACTTGTAGTTTTAAATGTGAAATTTTTACTCGTAAAACGGACTCGTAAAATGTTTCGGAAAAATTTTCCGAACCATAAAAAATATCTCAACCCTACCAATGTAAAAAAAAAAAAAAAAAAAAAAAAAAAAAAAAAAAAAAAAAAAAAAAAAAAAAAAAAAAATTTTTTTTTTTTTTTTTTTTTTTTTTTTTTTTTTTTTTTTTTTTTTTTTTGAGGGCCTAATAAAAAAATCAAGAGTCTAATAAAGCTCATGGATCAGGTCGAAGAATTGTTACAGCTAGACGAACTCAACCCGGGTTCGTTCGGTTCGCTGGAAAAAGGAATCAGTTACGCCATCATTTTGTGCATGACCGTACCCATTCTGCTCATACCCGTCCTTTACGTGTCCGTACGCCGAAGCATTTTCAAACTCGTGTTTTTATTGTTGACCATCTTGAGTTTTTTCTCGCTCGTCGTTCGTTTCAAATTTTCGTGGATCGTGTGGACGAGCTCGCGACTGCAAGAAATTTACAACCGCTACGATGCACGAATACGAGTTTAGGCTCGTGGTCCAGCATTCTTCGTCTTTCGCCCCGGTTTTCCGAGACTTGGGTTATTCGACTCGGAAAAACGTGGTGTACTACGCCAAACCGCATTTTCGTTTCAAGAACGGAACTTGGGAGGTGAAACGCGTCGAATCCACCCATTTCGTTTACCACGACGGCGCGTGGTTCAAATGGGTCCATTCCGTAGAAACGCCTTACGGGAAATGGAAGGAATCTACCAACAGATCTTTTTTGCACGAAACGGGAAATTTTCAAAATCCTTTCGCCGAAGAAATCCGAGATTGCGTCCAGATCGACGACCGGGCTCAACTGTACGCTTTCAGAAGCGGCTTGGACTACAAGTTGGTGTTCGAATGGGAATACGGAACGTTCGAGAAAAAACTCGAAAATTTCAAACCGGTCCGACTGCTCGAGTGCTTGAGCGAATACAAGCGCATCTACGACGCCATGAGTGGTTTTTCCGCGCCTCCGTACCAGCCGAACGAAAACGTCTTTCGGAAACCCGTGACGTGCGTGCGGGAAATTCCAGACGGGGACCGATATCTGTACGCCCATAAAATGGACGGCGTCTTCGGACTCGTGTACAGTTATCCGGACAGAGTGAAAGAAAAATGGGAAGGGTACGAATCGCGCATTCGTAGCGGACAGACTCTGGGAGACGGATACGTTTTCGCCGCCGAGAAAATGGAAACTGGAGAAATTGTTTTGCTGGACGTTTATCGAGTTCGAGGATTCGACACGGCGAGTTGGTGCAGGCGCGGAATCTTGCTGAATTTTTTACCGCAAGTGAAATTAATCGAAGGATATTTCGTCCAAAAGTACGTCTCGGACAGAAATGCCCTCGGCTCCACACCGTTCAAAACCGACGGAATAGTCGTTCACGACGTCGAACAGGACGTCGTGTTCAAATTCAAAACTAACCATTCCGTCGATTTAGTTTATTTCGAAGGGTATTTTCAGTTACCGAACGGCCGGATAAAATGTTTGGATGGGAATTTAGAAAACGGCCGCGTGTACGAAATTTCGACAGCCGACGGAAGGGTCGTTCGAAGGAGATTCGATCGATTCAAAGGAAATACCGACAAACAACTCGAGAGCGTGCTCGCTCATGGTTGGAACGGGCCACCTATCGAATATCAAACGTAAAAAAAAAAAAAAAAAAAAAAAAAAAAAAAAAAAAAAAAAAAAAAAAAAAAAAAATTTTTTTTTTTTTTTTTTTTTTTTTTTTTTTTTTTTTTTTTTTTTTTTTTTTTTTTTTTTGGAAAAAAAAAAAAAAAAAAAAAAAAAAAAAAAAAAATTTTTTTTTTTTTTTTTTTTTTTTTTTTTTTTTTTTTTTTTTTTACTAGAGGGTAATGATGAAATTTTTTTCGAAAAGATTTCTTTGAAAATTTTTACAGGTCCAGACTGCGAGATCAAAACTGAAAATTTTTACAAGTCCAGACTGCGAGATCAAAACTGAAAATTTTTACAAGTCCAGACTGCGAGAGCAAAACTGAAAATTTTTACAAGTCCAGACTGCGAGGCAAAACTGAAAATTTTTACAAGTCCAGACTGCGAGATCAAAACTGAAAATTTTTACAAGTCCAGACTGCGAGAGCAAAACTGAAAATTTTTACAAGTCCAGACTGCGAGGCAAAACTGAAAAAAATTACAAGTCAATTAAGTTTTCAGAAAGTTATATTTTCTGAAAAAAAAAAAAAAAAAAAAAAAAAAAAAAAAAAAAAAAAAAAAAAAAAAAAAAAAAAAAAAAAAAAAAATTTTTTTTTTTTTTTTTTTTTTTTTTTTTTTTTTTTTTTTTTTTTTTTTTTTTTTTTTTATTAAATATCAATATCAATATATAAGCAGTGGGTAATGGAACAGGATAAAGTTTATTTCCTTTTCCTACCGATTTGTAATAATCATGGCTACTAGGCGAGTGCGAACAGATTATATTTTGTCGAATGTAGTTACCAATATAAGAGATACTTTTCAACCTATGAAAATACCTATACCCGCTTTGAATACAAAGGAAGAAAATGTTTTCGAACGCGTGCTGAAGCTCTGCAAAACTATTTATGGAGCTCACTTTTCTCAAAAACGTGAAATCAGTAACGGTCTCAGATACGTTAAAGAAGACAGATTAAAGCTAATGTTGTTCAGCCTGTATAAACAAATCTTTGCGAATCGTATTAGTTGGTCTCGAATTATGTTATACATGTGCAACGTCGCAAATTTAATGGTCCATTCCAAGTCTAACGATCTCCTGTTATCACACTTTATCGACATCGTGAAGAAAAAACTTTCACGTTGGATCAAAAAACGTAACGGCTGGGAAGCGATAGAAATCGACGAACGGTTCACCGCAGTTCGTATAAAGGTTCCGTATATGTTTTTGGAAGATTTTGTTCTTCGCCGTAGTGAAAGGTTGGCAGTTAAAGAAAGAGTAAGATATGACAAGTAAAAAATCTTGGTCCGATTTATTCTAGCGTTCTTGACTTGTAAAAGTTTTCAGTTTTGATCTCGAGTTCTGGATTTGTAAATTTTTTTTCCGAACCATAAAAATTATCTCAATCCTATAATGTAAAAAAAAAAAAAAAAAAAAAAAAATATTTTTTTTTTTTTTTTTTTTTTTTTTTTTTTTTTTTTTTTTTTTTTTTTTTTTTTTTTTTTTTTTTTTAGGGTTGGAGATTTATATACTTTACACTTTTGAATCTTAGTTAAATTTATTGTAGCATTCTGGACTTGTAAAATATTTCAATCTTGTTTCGAGTTCTGGACTTGTAAAAATTTCCAGTTTTGATCTCGCATTCTGGACTTGTAAAAATTTTCAGTTTTGATCTCGCATTCTGGACTTGTAAAAATTTTCAGTTTTGATCTCGCAGTCTGGACTTGTAAAAATTTTCAGTTTTGCCTCGCAGTCTGGACTTGTAAAAATTTTCAGTTTTGATCTCGCATTCTGGACTTGTAAAAATTTTCAGTTTTGATCTCGCATTCTGGACTTGTAAAAATTTTCAGTTTTGATCTCGCATTCTGGACTTGTAAAAATTTTCAGTTTTGATCTCGCAGTCTGGACTTGTAAAAATTTTCAGTTTTGATCTCGCATTCTGGACTTGTAAAAATTTTCAGTTTTGATCTCGCATTCTGGACTTGTAAAAATTTTCAGTTTTGATCTCGCATTCTGGACTTGTAAAAATTTTCAGTTTTGATCTCGCAGTCTGGACTTGTAAAAATTTTCAGTTTTGATCTCGCAGTCTGGACTCGTAAAAATTTTCAAAGAAATCTTTTCGAAAAAAATTTCATCGTTGCCCTCTAGTAAAAAAAAAAAAAAAAAAAAAAAAAAAAAAAAAAAAAAAAAAAAAAAAAATTTTTTTTTTTTTTTTTTTTTTTTTTTTTTTTTTTTTTTTTTTTTTTTTTTTTTTTTTTTTTTTTGAGAGAGAAGTTGTCTTCGAATATATAAACGCTGAAACCCTCAACCAACTAATATTGACTTTTTTTCCTTTTCTAATAACAAGGAAACTATGGAAGGCTATGATAATCTCGTTTCGAAAGTGTTGGCCAACGAATCTTTGGCCAACGCGGCTAAGAATATGGTCGACGAGCACTGTTTAAATCTCGTGAATCCAGATTGGTCGACGCAATTACAAAATAATGTCACATATCAAAATTACCTTTATCATGCTAAAAAGTTATGGAAACCGGCATTCTCGACGAACCATTGCGACTGGGAAGAATCAAAAAAAGACCATTTCGAAATCGTCTTAGTCGCTACTTGTAAATTTTTAAAAGCGTACAAAAAAGAATCTTGCTATCCGAACAGTCGTCGAGTAAACCTTCTCGTCCTCGATTCCGAACCTCTGGCCAAAATCGCGCGGGCGATGACTTCCGATTTAGGACCGGACGTCAACGTTTGGAAAGATCACAAATTTCCTTTCGTCGAATGCGGTTTCATGGCATGCAGCGAATGCAGCGAGTTTACGCAGAAATTTCAAAAAGCCGGATACAGAGTGAATCGAATCAACCAGCCTTGCATATCCGACACGAAAGTGTTCGACGGAGAGCGCGTAGTCAATCGGTTTTATTCTCAAATGGAAGAGATGTTTAACGATACATTTTTAGCCGTTTTGCGGTTACAACTGAATGCGAGATATTATTTAAAGAAGCAAAACGTTTATCGCATCAGCGGGGAAGTTTTAGATTTCGTCGGATTTCTCGAGAACAAATTGAAGCCGACTAAAAAAGTCGATTTGGGACCACTGATTCAATTCGAATACAAGCCCGAAACCCCGTCGATTAAATATGAGGAAAAGAAATCTGCGGATCTGGATTCGAAAGTGAAGTGTAACGACGGCTTCGACGATTTCGACGAAATCTTCGAAAACGAAGAACCGCTTGCTATAGAAGAAAAAGGGCAGAGTAGCGACCAACGGAAGCGGCAGAGATCGAGCCCAGATGAGGAAGGGGAAACAGAAACTAAAAAACTAAACATGTCCGGTGCGGACGATTACGAAATCGAGAAATTTCTATTTAAAATTGACTAAAAAAAAAAAAAAAAAAAAAAAAAAAAAAAATTTTTTTTTTTTTTTTTTTTTTTTTTTTTTTTAGTTTATAATATGTACATAATGGTATTAAAAATTTACTCCATCTAAAGTTTGAGTCGCTAAGTAAATGAAAAGTGAGTTAAATAAAGTAACTATTAACGATGGCAAAAGAATGCGTGACGTTAACAGACTTGTATAACTGGTGTTTAAAAGAACATTATAGAAAAAACGACCATCATCCGGAGCATTTTAAAAATCCAGACGTGGAAATGACTGAAATTCCAAGAATGGAACTGACGTGTGATTTATTGGGATCAGTTTTGGGAACTTTTAGAAAAAAAGATTTATCACTGTCTTTATCCGAATGTAGATGTATAATTGAAAACCAAAAGTGGCGACATTGGAAACATGCTATAAAAAATTACTTACCTATACCATCCGCTACTGCACCCGATTGTGGTAAAAGATGGAAAAAATTTCCAGATGAGGAAAAAGAAAAATTGAAGGAATTATTTCAAAAATTTAAAAATGATACATGTATTAATGATATATATGACGAATTGGTCAATTTGGAATCAGTTCAGTATTATTTAAGAGACCTCGAATATCACAAAAAGGCTGTATGCGAAGTTTGGGAACAAATCCCTGAATTTAACGTACCCGAGTTAAAATATAAAATAGAAACTCACGATAATGACAAATATGATACGATAATGATTTTAGGATATACTGCCGAGTGGTGTTTTAAAGAGTAAATCTCATAAACGTGAATTTTATTATACTTTTAAACTTTTCATATAATTAAATTCATAATAATTTAGTATAATTTATTTTCATATTTACAACTCTTACAATACTAGTTGATGTCCAACTATATTTAAAAAAAAAAAAAAAAAAAAAAAAAAAAAATTTTTTTTTTTTTTTTTTTTTTTTTTTTTTTTTTTTTTTTTTTTTTTTTTTTTTATCAACACGTCGCTCCGCTTTTCAAAGCGTTCGTCAGAGCAAATTGAGACGGAATATCTTTCAAAGAATAATTTTTGTGTAAAACTTCCTTTTGTACCATTGACACGAATGCGTTATAGAAAATTTGACTTCCAGAGCCCACACCGTTTACAATCAGAGGATGTGGGTGGTTAATCAATTCCGTTGCAATTAAACCGATTCCGTCTACAAACTCGCAGTTGTAAGGTAAATAATCAGCAAAATTATCGTTATCGAACGTGACTCTCATTTCTGAAAATTGACAGTTGAACAATATATATTGCATGCTGATGGATAAATTTGTATCCTCGAGTGTTTTAATTCCAGCCTTCGTATAAATAGAAACGTCCTTGAGACATTTGAAAATGGCCTGATCCCGTATATGAGACTCGGAAATTGATTTTTTACTTCGAACTAGAGAAATTAAATTTGGGAATAGAGTTTCGTGGTTGGGTCCCGGATCGACGTTTTTATCCAGACTGTTCAAGTTTCGATAAATTTCGATGGGTAGCCTATGTTCTACCCTTTTGTTGGCGGTCATTCCGTATTGTCGAATATAGTCTAAAATAAAAGGATTCATTTGATATTGTCGGTAGCTGCTATTTTTGTCTTGAAACTCTTCCGGTCGCTGCGTCCTGTCGAAAAACTCTTTCGTTGGAAAAATGACCGTATATCGTTTAAAGTAAGCCGCGTTTTTAACTGGTCTCAAAAAGGGTCCGACCCATGCGACGTTGGTCGGATGATCGTCTTGGTGATAACCCATTTCCAAACCGTAAAAATCTCTGAGATGTTTTTGGCACATGACCATGCTCAGATTGGTTCTTTTCGGAGCTCTGCACTTCGAACCGGAAGCGTTAAACAGGCAAGCTGTGGGTTCCGTGTTCGCCATGTTTTCCTTTATTGTAACGAATCAAGTTAGACGCGATGTTGAAACGCAAATTTAATTTCAATGCCAAACCGATTTCCAAACGTTTTAACAATTTCAAGGTGCTGACGAAATCTCAAAAGGCGTTGAAAAAGCTCGTTTCGAGTAACGAAAAACTGAAAGGCGCGATCAAAACCGTTTTCAGTAAAAAGGGTTTGAAGGTGGCGGCCGCGGGTGCGCTGGTCGGAACGGGCGTGGCGAGCATCTGGAGTTATATAGAATCCAATTCCGGATGCTTCAAGAAAAAATCCGACGGTTCGGTGTGTAAATATGACGAACTGAGTTGCTGCCAAAAAGGCAAGCTCGACAACGTCCCGTTTTGCCACGGGACGAAAAATTTGACAAACGTTTGCAAAGATTTCGACGAAGACGACGAAAAATCCTGCTGCCGACTCTGCGACTGCGAATACGTCGACTGTTTGCCGGGCGACACCATGAAATGCCAGAGACCTACGGTGGCCGACGCGCTGAACCATTTTGCGAGCCAAGTCGGTTCGACCGTTTGGTCGGGCATCGGAACGGTTTTTCCCTGGATATCGCACGTCTTGTACGGATTGGCCACCGTATTCGTGCTCTGGATCGCATACTACGTTCGATCCTTTTTTCGGATGACGAGAAAGAAAGATGTATGAAAGATTGGCCGTTTGCCGTTTACCCGTCGACGATCTGTTGTCGGAATTTTACGAAGGAGAAAACCTGGAGCCCGTCGTCAAATCTTTGAATCTGCGATACGGCAAGTGGCCCGTTCAGTTTTACGTTTCGTTGGATCTGGTCACGCATCCGAAAATCAGGGACGTCGTCCGTAAATACATTTCGAAACTGTTGGAAGACAAGGAACGGTACGGATACGTTTATTATCTGAGCGGTCGAAATTTGTTGATACCGCTCACCGTTAAATTTCAGGGAATCGAAGTGTTTACCGAAGTCGAAGACAGGGATCGGATCCTGAAAACCATCGACGAATTGGCGAGCGAATTTGCATGCAGAGGAAGCATGATGCACGAAATCACCACGGTGGAAATTTATTATTTCTTCGTGAGACTCGTGAACCCGAAATTGACTTGGTTGGCCGTCGAATACATGATCAACAGTTTGAGACAACACGTTCATTTGCTCATGTCTCCCGAAAGAAACTTTACTTGGACGGAACGGGAACCGGTCGGAGACGTGGACAAAAATAAATTGTTGTTTTGTTCAGACTAAAAAAAAAAAAAAAAAAAAAAAAAAAAAAAAAAAAAAAAAAAATTTTTTTTTTTTTTTTTTTTTTTTTTTTTTTTTTTTTTTTTTTTTTTTTTTTTTTTTGGTTATATACTTTTATAAGTTACATTAAAGTTGTGTAAAGTTGTTCTTTTATTTCAGTTTTTAAAATGGCTACACGGTTATGGAATGAAACAACCCTTTTACAGCGATATGATGTTTTCGGGTACTTATATTTTATCGAACTTGAACCTATTATCAAGGGTCATTTGAAAAAACTATATAAAAAATACGATAAGGATTTGAAATCTGATTTTATATCGTTACCTTTTGATCAGGAAAACCTTAATACTGAAAATGTTAAGGAACAAATTCATTTTATTAAAAGAGATTTATTACGCAATCGATATTTTTTAACACAAATCTGTAAGTTGAGTGAAATTGCTTTGGAGTCGCCCGGAATACGACGTTACGACGCACCTTTTTTTGTTGTGTCAGAAATCCAAGCACGTTTCAAAAATGAAAGAAAAAAAGAATTTGAGAAATTATTTATGAAAATGTCCGATTATGTGTTTCAATATTTCCGAAACATGAATTTTTCAATATCGATTATAGACGAAATAATACTTTCTTTTAAAGAAATTGAAAATTCACTTGAATTATTTCAACTACCATGCTTAGTAGCTGCATTTTTTGAATATATTTTGTATAAGTTTTTTATATAATTGTAAAAAAAAAAAAAAAAAAAAAAAAAAAAAAAAAAAAAAAAAAAAAAAAAAAAAAAAAAAAAATTTTTTTTTTTTTTTTTTTTTTTTTTTTTTTTTTTTTTTTTTTTTTTTTTTTTTTTACTTTATCAATCTTAATAAATAAGGTTATCGGTGTCATCTAATTTTAAAGTGGATATTTTTACGGCACGTGTTTATTTTTTATAACCAAGATAATGGAGAACTCGGATTATAGTATATTAATAAATGGTATTTTAAATACCCCTGTTCTTCGAGAAGCGATTGAAAACGTGGAAAAGCATACTTGTGCCCTCAACCTCATAACTACAAATTGGTTGAAAAATTTAGAATTTTCTTCAGTATATCAGGTTCATAAGGACAGAAAAGCAAAATATAATAAAGGGAAGTATTGCGGCCCGGAGAAAAAAGCATTCATTCAAAAAACACATCGCGATCATGTATTCAATATTATTGCCGCGGGGGAATTTAGTTTTCAAAAATCTGAAACGGGAGTAATTTCTATCGTTGCGAATGATTGCGATCCCCTAGACAGAATCGGAGATGTCATGAAAGAAAACGACGAAAAAAAATTACATACCGGTGCAAGATTTTTCGTAAAAACATGCCATCCATTATTTTGTCATTTTTGTACTAAACACCACAAAGACGAGAAACTTCCATTCGTACGACAGAATTGGTGTGTTTTGAGCGTTAAAATTTTTAACGGTAATGAAATTAAGTGTTGTTCTTCGACGATAATACAACCAGCTTTAATGTTAATGCAGAATTTTATGGCTATTTGTAATATGAAAATTTCAAATCGAATATCGTTCGGTGAAAACTCTTACAAAATATCTGGAAGTATCGAGGAAATGATTGTTTTTCAAAAAATGTCTTTGAATGGGGAAAATTTTGAATCACTTGAGTATTTGTCAAATTATGCTATCGAGTTCCCCAATGAACCATTCACGAATCATGAGGAAGGCGAAGTAATTGTTGAAGAAAAATAATATTGTAAAAAAAAAAAAAAAAAAAAAAAAAAAAAAAAAAAAAAAAAAAAAAAAAAAAAAAAAAAAAAAAAATTTTTTTTTTTTTTTTTTTTTTTTTTTTTTTTTTTTTTTTTTTTTTTTTACATTATTTATTCGTTTTTGAATCATTAGATGCAAACAATTTCTTAAAATACTGCTTGTTGTACAGTACGAAGGAAAACACACCAAAGCTTGCAATTGTTGAAGTTATAAGATACCGTTGCTGATAAACTAAGGTTAGGATCGCAACCAAGATCCCAACAGCGAGAACTAGTTTTACATAATTCATTCTCAATTACTTCTTTTGTTTTATTTTCCCAGTTTTCAAGTAAAGAAAGAAACCATGTCTTTTCCAAAATTATATGAATCTCCAGAAAAGTAACTCCCTATAGAGGATAGTGGAATAAGTAGACCGATTGCCGTAACAAATGTTGTAGATAAAAAAGATTGAGCTAGCAGAGATTGCCGAAGAGCTTGCTACGGTGAATTCCCAGCCGGGAAAGTATAATGATCAACTTATACTAGACATAGAAAAAACATAATTCCAAATGCCTTTTCCCGTTTCCCGAATTCCAATTTAAAAAAAAAAAAAAAAAAAAAAAAAAAAAAAAAAAAAAAAAAAAAAAAAAAAAAAAAAAAAAAAAATTTTTTTTTTTTTTTTTTTTTTTTTTTTTTTTTTTTTTTTTTTTTTTTACCTATATATTATTCCCGTGTATAAAAGCTCTTGGTGTTAAATAAGCTTTAACCACGAAAAGTACATTTTCAAATCGCAATGGATTTTTCTAATCCTTCTGATCCATTCGTCTTTGAAACTAATGATGAGTTGGATATTTCCGATGATGATATTGATAATGATTTATCCGAGTTTGTGCAGTTATTAAATGGATATGACATGGATATACCACGCACGTCAAATTCTCAAACTTTACCTCGTACGGATGCCGATTCATTAGCCGAAACATATTTAATCAACGATATCCCCGATATAGTTCGGTCGTTCGAATATTTTACGAACGTCGGAAGCGATCCTTTAGTGGAACGAAATATTCAAGAACAGAGGCAAAGATTAGCGGAATTTATAAACCAATCCCCGTTTTTAAATGAAGTTTACAGAGATGAAATAGAAGCTTCGCTAAACGAACCTTCACCGAAAAGACCCGTTCCAGATGACGTTTTCAAAGCACTACCTATCGTAAAAATAGACCAAAAGTTAATTGATTTAAATGAATCTTGTACCATTTGTACAGAAAAGTATTCCTTAAATGAAGACGTTTTACTTTTGTCATGCAACCATGCTTATCATAAGGATTGTATACAAAAATGGTTTCAAGAACAAAACATGTGTCCGATATGCAGAAAAAAAGTATCAGAGGACAACAGTGACCAACCTGGTTCAAATTCAAATGAATATGTCATGTTAGATTTAAATAGTAGTGGTTTACCTCATTCAAATTCAAATGAATTCGACATGTTTGATATGAATGACAGTGGTTTTCCCGATTCAAATTCGTACGAATTTGAGATGTTTGATATGAATGACAGTGTTTTACTCGAATCAAATTCATACGAGAATGACATGTTGTATGATTTAAATGAGGAAAGTGGTATACCTGATTTAGGATATGAAATTTTATCCGATGCAGTTTATAATTGTTTATTCGATGTAGTTAATACGAGTTTACCTAATCCAGTCTACGAGATGTGAAATTAAAAAAAAAAAAAAAAAAAAAAAAAAAAAAAAAAAAAAAAAAAAAAAAAAAAAAAAAATTTTTTTTTTTTTTTTTTTTTTTTTTTTTTTTTTTTTTTTTTTTTTTTTTTTTTTTTTTCACGCTTCAAATTGGTATATTAACGGTGCGACCGTTCGCCTCCATCACCTTCTGGTTCTGTCTCGACACACTTTGACATCGTGTTACGATTTTCTCATCATGTCGCCGAGTCGAAACTGTAGAGATTCTAAATCTTTGGAAGCTTACACGAAAAGTCTCTCTGAAAATCCCGAATATTTCCCGTGTCCTCGTTGCGAAAGCGTTCTTTTACCCGAGCAATTCGAACATCATTTTTTTCACCGCCACGGATTGAACCCTCGAATCTGTTGCGTGTGGTGTCTCGGGAAATTTTCTTGGAGCTGTAACAAACAAAAGCCCGGACACGTCGATCACCTTCTTTCCTGTTTTCGCAAATTCACGAAATATGCGAGATTCGAAAATTCACCGCAAACGTCCGACAGTCGCACGCCGCCCGTCCGACCCGGCCCCCTTCCTTTCGACACGAAACCCATGGCCGAGAAAAAATGCCCGTTGGATCGCGAGTTTCGTCGTCCGCCGCGCCGAGCTTTCGAGCCCGTCTGGCCCGTGCTTCTGGACCCGAATCCCCTGACGTTCGAAAGCGATTCTCTGAACGCGGCCGTCGCCTGCGTCCGAAAATACCTGAAACTGGGAAATTCCGCCG
This sequence comes from Maratus speciosus, assembly GCA_963932465.1. Classification (NCBI taxonomy): domain Eukaryota; kingdom Metazoa; phylum Arthropoda; class Arachnida; order Araneae; family Salticidae; genus Maratus; species Maratus speciosus. Next base: position 49,800 of record CAWVRF010000991.1, on the reverse strand, counting down.
AATGGTTTCACGCGATGGTGCACGTTCGCGCTTTTCCCGCTTTTCTGGAAGCCATGGACGCCGACGAAGGACGAACTCGCACGCTGCCGTTTTCTTGCTGGTGCGAAGGCCGATATCCCGCGGAACCGCTTCACAGGCACGTGATCGTGGTTTCTTCTCCGCCCGGACATTTCGTGCGAGAAGTTTTAGAGAAATGCAGTTCCGGCGTCTGGTCGCGCGGAACGATGACGTGCGTGATCCGCAGACCCATCGAATCGGCCATGGACCTGGTGCGCACGATCGGCGATCTCTGTCGACGAGAATCCGCGTGCAGTTTCTCTTCGGAACGCGATAAAATAAAATTTCCCGAAATACGCAACCGTTTCTATTTGTTCGAGAGCCTTCCGAGAGATTACGCGTTGCCGCTCGTCATGCAATGGGAAAACGGTCTCTTGGAATTTTTAAACGAAAGCTTCGGGAATTTGCAACGGGTCGATCTGCTCAGATCCATCACGAATCTTTTCGAACGCAAACGGCAATTCGAAATCAGAGAGATTCCCGGCGTCGATCTCGACACGGTCCTTCCGGTCTCCGCGGGCTTCGAGCCTTGTCGGCACGAAACCGCGTTCTTTTTACACGTCACCAGGGGTCGAAAACTCTTTTTCGAACGCAACCCGGATCTAGAAAAATTGAACCGGAGAGAATGGTTGAAGAGACAAGCCGAAAAGGGTAATCTTTTTTTCCATTGCATCCTGGGGCCGGAAAAGTGGATCCGACAGGGTCAGATTCCCGGTTTCGATCGGGAACTGGAATCGACTCGTTCGAAAGAAACTCGCCGAAAAAATCAAGTGGCCGACTGTAAAAGAAAACGCGAGGAACGGGAAATCCAATCTCTGCCGCAGAAAACTGGCAAAGAGGAAATTGAGAAAATCGAACCGGAAAACGAAAGACCCGCCGGCGTGAAAAAGGGGCGAATGTCACGTCGAGTCGCTTTAAAAATGTATCGAATTGTTCATTAAAAATCGACGAGCATAACCACGGAAAAGTATTTAAAAATTTCTTCAACAAATATTCACCCTTTGAAAAAAAAAAAAAAAAAAAAAAAAAAAAAAAAAAAAAAAAAAAAAAAAAAAAAAAAAAAAAATTTTTTTTTTTTTTTTTTTTTTTTTTTTTTTTTTTTTTTTTTTTTTTTTTTTTTTTTTTTTTTGTTGTAAAAAGTATATTTTATACAGCATCTTTCGAATCTTGGTTAAATTTATCGTAGCGTTCTGGACTTGTAAAATATTTCAGTTTTGATCTCGCAGTCTGGACTTGTAAAAATTTTCAGTTTTGATCTCGCAGTCTGGACTTGTAAAAATTTTCAGTTTTGATCTCGCAGTCTGGACTTGTAAAAATTTTCAGTTTTGATCTCGCAGTCTGGACTTGTAAAAATTTTCAGTTTTGATCTCGCAGTCTGGACTTGTAAAAATTTTCAGTTTTGATCTCGCAGTCTGGACTTGTAAAAATTTTCAGTTTTGATCTCGCAGTCTGGACTTGTAAAAATTTTCAGTTTTGATCTCGCAGTCTGGACTTGTAAAAATTTTCAAAGAAATCTTTTCGAAAAAAATTTCATCATTACCCTCTAGTAAAAAAAAAAAAAAAAAAAAAAAAAAAAAAAAAAAAAAAAAAAAAAAAAAAAAAAAATTTTTTTTTTTTTTTTTTTTTTTTTTTTTTTTTTTTTTTTTTTTATATATTAGGACCCGAATAAAATTCTATCAGAGTCTACCTGCATATGACTTTTCATTTTCGCATTTTTACACGATTGTCGAAAGGCTTCGAACGTGGCGTTCTTTTTACCGATCCACCATTCGACGACCCTTTTCCATTTAATCAAGTACGTTTGATGTTTCTTAGTAAATAATTTTCGCAACGACTCGTAGTCTTCTAAAATATTTAAATCTTTCAGACATTCTCGTCGTTTACCCAAGTCCTCGTTAAACCATCCCAGGAGATCCGACACTTTTAGATCCGTAAACATCATTATATATACGAGCATACTCAATTCTTCGGTCGTTTTTCGAAAACGAACCTTGTCGTATATTATTTTCAAATCTCTGAGTGAAAATTGCATCCTTGTTCTCTTTCCGAGATGATTTTCTTAGCGCAACGTTTGATGGAACGTACGCGCGAGATGAGACCCGATCTCTTCGAAGCCATCATGAGAAAAATAACGCCGCACAAATTGGACGCGGTGCTGTGCTTGATGGAAGGTCATCTGCGCCGCTATGATTTGCAAGTTTTCGAAGAAAATCGAGAAGCCGTACCAGAGTTTGTGTGGGCCGTCGTCAAACACATGCGATTTCCACAACCCGGAACCTCGCAAGGAATCTGTCAGGCCTGCCGCGCGTCGAAATCCGACACTCAAGCCGCGTTGGACAGTAAACACAACTCGTCGTCTTCCGATTCCAGATCGAAATTTAACGTCGAAAGGAACGTCTTGCACGAACTGGCGTTGTTTTCTACTCAAAAACAGGTATTCGAATTTTCCAACAGACGTCGATACGCGAGCGTTTATACGGATTGCCCCGTCGAAAAGTTGATGAATCTGTTACCCGAAGCCTGCCATCTGGTACCGCATGCCGAACGTAACAAAGGTAGAAATTCGGATGGGAAATTTCAGTATTTGAGTACTTTTAAATATATTATAGTCGAAGACCGAGGTTCCGTCAAAATTCTGTATCAGTCGCTCAGAGATCTGTACGGTTTGTTACGCAGGATCGCTCCGAACGAAATCGTGGCGTTTTCGGACGTCCGCAACCTGTTTCAAAAATGCGGAATCGTCAGCCATTTTTTCAACATGATCGAGATCGTAGAAAGACAACTGTTTATCAACGACGATTCTGCGTACGAAAAAGACGTTTTGACTTTGATGAAATATCAATGTCGAAGCGGAAAACCTCTACCGTTGACTCGGGACGGATTGGCGAAAAATCCCGACAGGACTCAGATAGAAGTGGTGAGTTTCGAAGCGGTGAAGAAAAATTTAGGTAAATTCAGTACGGGTGAATTTAGAAATAAATGGTTTGACGGCCTATCTGCTTCGGCCGATAGAATGTTTTTCGGTCAAATGCCTTGCGAGGGTGACGGTTATAGTTTTGCCGTGAGGCCAAAAAGCAGGATAAAAAAGATTAAAAAATGTAACAAACTCGATCGTCGAATAAATTTGTACAAGTCCAGAAAACCTCGGTAATCTTTTTGAAAAAAATTCTTTTGTAATATTAAAAAAAAAAAAAAAAAAAAAAAAAAAAAAAAAAAAAAAAAAAAAATTTTTTTTTTTTTTTTTTTTTTTTTTTTTTTTTTTTTTTTTTTTTTTTTTTTTTTTTTAAATATTACAAAAGAATTTTTGGCTTATTAAAAGCGGACGGTTGGTTCTGATCGCGTAGTACAATTCAGATTTCGCTCGACGAACAGTTTCAAGCTAACCATTTTTGTTGTCTGAAATGGATTTGATGATATATAGAGATATTAATGACTTTTATGACTTTTATGAATCGGAACTAGAAAACATAGATTCATTGCGAAATGCATTTAAAGATTTATTAGTTTCAACTAAATATGATAAATTGTTAAATAATTTATTAGAATCTGAAATAGAAAAGGAAATTATATTCCAAGATACCACATATGATCTAATTATCGGTATAACAAATCTATATAATATACATCCAATTATAAAAAATCTTATAATTTTATTTTACATGTCTCAAGAATATGAAGAATGTGATGTTAAAATGTTTTTTGAACTTTCTTTAAGAAAATACATGGGTTTTTATTTAAAACATGAGTCATTTGAATTAGATTGTAATTGTCTAAAAACTTTTATATCAAATAATTTAATTGTATTGAATGATTCCGTAAACACTACTATTAATTATTTAATAAGTATATTTAATAAACATCATTTTTCTCGAAAATGTTTAGAAAAAGAGTATTCGGAAACATTATCTGTATTTAATATTATCGATTATAATAATAAAAAAATACTAAATATATGTTCAGGAAATGCATGTGGTATACATCTTCTTGACTGTAAAATGACTTGCCTTGATTTAAAGAAATATATGGGTATCAATCTACTAAATAAAATGAATATCTGTGATTTTATAGAATGCGATATACATGGTAAAATTTTTGAATCCATATCATCCACATTTAATATATGGATAGCTATACATGCTTGTAAAAATTTATCTGTAAGAATCGTGGAAACCTTTATTAAACATGGTCCTGAATCTTCAATGTTATGTTTGGTACCTTGTTGTACTTTGTCAAAACCAAAATATAAATTATTATTACCTGATTTTATACATGAGAGGCTATTCAAAGCTCATTATTCCGTTCCTATAAAAAACCATCCGTTAAGACAACTTTTCTGTACTGTTCTCCATATCGAATATCTATCAATTTTATGTGTAGATTTAAAGTTTAAAATAAAAACTCTAAGAAATATGAAATCAGAAAAAAATAAGATTTTAATGATATATAAATAATGTTTCAAAAAAAAAAAAAAAAAAAAAAAAAAAAAAAAAAAAAAAAAAAAAAAAAAAAAATTTTTTTTTTTTTTTTTTTTTTTTTTTTTTTTTTTTTTTTTTTTTTTTTTTTTTTTTTCACCTTCGTCCTTTATCAATCCAAACGATAGTCGGTTTGTTGCAATACAATCTGGATGTTCCGCACAGCACGTCGACCGTACTTTCGTGGATCGCGATCGATTCGTTTGGGTTTTCCCGGCTGATCAACAGCGTGCCGTCGGTTCCGACCGCGTAGTAAAATTCGGATTTCGCGGGTCGCACGACGAACAGTTCCAAGCTAGCCTTTTTTTCTTCTCGTCGGTATCGCGACCAAGCGATACAGTTCGACCACTCGTCCGGATTCGCTATTTCGTCTACGGCGAAAGTGATAATCGACTCGACGTATTCGGCCTTTTCTTTTTCTCGGGCGCGTCCCGCATACAAGGAATACAAATCGAACAGATATGACTTGGCGACTCTGGAGCAAATCAAGAGGGTATATTCCGCGCTCGTTCCGTCAGGCTCGACGAGAATCAGCGTGACGATCTTCATCGGGCAACGATGGCATCCGCGCATGCTGTATCCTCCGAAATACAGATCGACAAGGTGGGGCTCGGTAAACATTACTTGACTTTGACGAAATGTCAACGCGGTTTCGTCGGACTCTTGATCGATTGGATAAAGAGGCCTCGTAAATTGCTGGTCGTGGTTTCTGGCGGGCCCGGAACCGGAAAATCGTACGCGGTCAAAAACACTCTGGATTGCGTCAGAGCGGTACAACTGAGGATGAGTTTCACGGCTCGAAGCGCCGCGGCCATCGGGGGGCGAACCATTCATTCGACCCTCGGCTTGAAACCGGACGACTTGGCCGATCTGGAAAGGTCGCTGGCAAACGAAACGGACTTGCTGAAATCCATCGAGCAGAGTCGCGAAATCGCATCGTCGTTTCGTTGCAACGTTCGTCCTCGCGTGATCGTCGTGGACGAAATATCCATGGTCAAAGCGTGGTTCATATATTGGTTGATCGATTATTTCATGAACGGAACCGATTCGCCCCTCTTTTTCGTTTGTATGGGGGATCCGCATCAACTCGCTCCGATCAAATACATTCACAATTTATTCTCCATCACCTTCTCGGAAACGAAATACGAAATTCGTAAAATTCATTTGACCGAAAGCAAAAGATTCGAGCCCGAATACGGAAAACTGATAAACGCTTTACGTAAATTCGTCGACGAAAACGACGCGACGGGCATGTTCGATCTCGTGCGCAAATGTTTTCCCGTGGTGGAAGATATCGATCATCTTTTACTGACGCGGGCAGACAGGGCCATGGCTTGCAAGAAGGAAACCGTCAAAACGTACAATAAATTTTACTTGAAAAGTAAGATCGGCGGTCCCGAAATTCTAATTCCTCCAGATCTCGTCTTGAAACCGGGCTGTTTGGTTTTCGTGACAAAAAACGGTTGTTCGCAGGTCAATAACGGAACCCAACTGGTTTTCCGGAATTACATTCGCGACGAAGACGTCGCGATGTGCAGAGACCCGAAGACAAATTCGGAAATAAAAGTAAGAAGGGATTATTTTAATGAAAAATTTCCCTTGGAATTGGGATTTGCCGGTACGATCCATAAATATCAAGGCGATACCATCGACGAATCTAAAATTGTAATTAATTTCAACGAAAATAAGAATCCGAATCTGGTGTATACGGCTCTGAGCCGCGTCAGGCAAATGGAACAGATATTGGCAATAGAATTATAAAGTAAAAAACACGAAGCAAAGTCGCGAAGTACAATTTGAAAATTTTTACGAGTCCTTTGAAATCTGAAAAAAAAAAAAAAAAAAAAAAAAAAAAAAAAAAAAAAAAAAAAAAAAAAAAATTTTTTTTTTTTTTTTTTTTTTTTTTTTTTTTTTTTTTTTTTTTTTTTTTTTTTTTTTTACCAAGGCTGATACCTTATAAATTCATTGGATGATCTTCAGCAAGATCAATAGTCATATGTAAGAGGATTTTTGTTAAATTAGATTGTTATATCTTTTAATGAAAATTTTCTGGAAAAGATGACTTATAATCATTTCGTAATTCATAAATCAGTGTTTGATCAGCGTATGGTGTCGAGTCTGTCGAGTCCGTACGTGATACAAGTTTCCGATTTGTTTAGAGACGAACATGTACATTTAGTCGCGACCCGTTTAGAGACACGCGAACCGTTTAAAAACATTCCGAAAATTCGCTCAGAACAACTCAAACATTCAAAAAAACTAATTCATATTAGCGAGCATTATTTTACAAAATGCTCGGAAAAACACGATTTTTTTTGTGACGTTACATTTGACACTCTACCGCTGAAATATATGTGCATAAAATCAATTTTAAGAAACTTGGATTATTTACACGACATAGAAACGGTAAAAGTTCCCAAACCTCTTTCGATGGAAACGTCGGAGATGGTAAAACTCCCTAAATATGTGTTGAGAGATATTTTCAATCAAAGTAAATCTCGTTATCATCTACCGGAATTTAACGAACAGAGCGTCGCGATAACCTACGACGAAATCTTTCAACTTTTTACAGAACAAGATATCATCTGGTATAAAAAATTGGTAGTTTGGTTTCAAAACGACCTCTATTTCGCGGACTGTTTAAAAACTTACGAGAAACATAATTTTTCACATTTAATTTTCGTGGTTATTGATTTTATAACTGCGGATGACAATATCGTTAAAATGTGTTTAAAATGTATGAATTTTGAAAGCGAAAATGGTTATTATCGGAGAAGATATAAGTTAAAATTCGTATATGTCACTTACCGTTGTTCCGTGTTTATGCAAGATCCTATAAACTGGTGTCGTGCGTGTCAACAAATTCCTCTTTTTCAATTATTGACTTTTTCAGAATTTGAATACTTGTATCCATGTGTTTTATCCGATTATTATACGTATGGTAAATCTAAAATAATAAAAATGGAATACTTTGAAAAAGGTATTAAAGTTAAAAATAACTATGTTTATGCTCGATCGTCATTCGGCGGAACCAATCACCCATACATATTTTGAAAAAAAAAAAAAAAAAAAAAAAAAAAAAAAAAAAAAAAAAAAAAAAAAAAATTTTTTTTTTTTTTTTTTTTTTTTTTTTTTTTTTTTTTTTTTTTTTTTTTTTTTTACAATTGTCGAAGTTGTATTTTCGTGTGGCGTGGTTTTTGATCTCGCAGCAGCGGGTGCCGTTTAGTGCAATGGCTCGTTAAAATCCTACAGACTTTATTCGGAACACGAGTACCTTTAAATTTCCCGTTTTGTAACTTGAAGGAAAGACTGTGCGGAGGGTAATCGTAACGTAACTCGTTATCGGAAATTCTCTTCAAATACGGATTTTTTATGCCGCGTTTCCGCTTTCCACTGCTATTCGTACTTTGACTTCTACTAGAACCGGGGCTCGGACTTCGGCTTTTACTGCTACTTCCACTTCGACTTCGGCTTCCGCTAGAACCGGGGCTCGGACTTCGGCTTCTAGTAGGACCGGGGCTCGGACTTTTGCTTCCGCGCGCTTTAGGAATCGGGCTTCGGCTTCTCTCAGAACTAGGACTGAGACTGGGGGTCGGGCTTCCGCCGGGACGCGGAGTTTGATTTCCTACGAGATTTGGATTATTACTTCGAACGGAAGTACCTACGTAAAACCGACTGGGGTTCGATTTCCTAGTTTTGCTTCGACTGCGATGAGTTCCAGTCGAACACGTGCTACAAGTACTGCTATCGTTCGAAAAATGGGGTGATTTCGGCGGTCGACCGCGCGACTTGGAACCAGTCGGTGACAAGGACGCAACTAACGTATCTAGATTGGTAAACGTCGCCATCGTCTTATTTCTTCCTCCGTTCCGTTATTCCCGAATCAGGAGTATGTTTTTCACCAAGGGATGAACGTCGTACATCGCGGCGACTTTGCACGCGTCTTCGATCGTTTTGGGGGCCGCGAATTTAATTCCGCCGAAAGACGATAATTTCACGTCGAACTTTCTGTCGACGGTGCCGGATTTATAAAACGGAAGCAGAGTCGCGAGGGTCTGGATGTTTCTCACGTTACCGTGTTCGAATTTTTTGCACAAAAGGGAATCTAAGACTTTTTGCGTGAATCGCGTAAAGGGCTGTCGTCCGTTTTCGGGAAAACACACGACCCATCTGTCGAGTCGATAGAATGTTTGTTTTCCAACATGAAATCGAAGCGCTTCCCAAAACGCCAGATACAGGCTCAACGTGTCCTTGTTGAATTTCGTCAGGTCGACGATGACGTACGTGTCTCGATCGTTCGGAGAAGTCGAATCTTTTCCCGAAATCGTTAAAACGTTGGCGTGATCGACTTGCACCAGTCCGATGTTTCGAGTCTGGATAGAAAAATCTTGCTTTTCCAGCAGCCGTCGCGTCCCTTCCGAGTCGACCTTGAGGAAAAAACAAACGTCGGACCACCGATCTTTGCGATAGTTTTGAACGTGTAATGCGAAGCGAACACGGCGACGCGGAGCGCGAGTGGATGTTTTTCGATCGTTTGCATGGACGCGGGTTCCAAATAGACTAGCAAATCGCATTTTTCCAAGAGATCTGCCGATCGCACCACGCGAATTCGATTGTCCGTCGAATGCAAGTCTTGGTTTCGTGTGACGACGATGACTTTTAACATCGGAATGGCTTCGAAAGCTTCCAGTAAATGTCGGGGATATCGTCCCAAATCGCCGTAAACGATGCAACGATCTCGTTGTAAAATGAAATTTAAAAGGTCTTGGAGGGATTGCATCGTACCTCTTGATTAAAAAAATTCGAGACATATTCAAACTCGCAAGACAAAAATATTTCGAGAGTTAAAAAAAAAAAAAAAAAAAAAAAAAAAAAAAAAAAAAAAAAAAAAAAAAAAAAAAAAAAAAATTTTTTTTTTTTTTTTTTTTTTTTTTTTTTTTTTTTTTTTTTTTTTTTTTAATCATAATATTATTTAATGTACGATTCGTTCGCTATGTACGTCCAACAACCGATAGCTACAAGACGAATTCAACACGGTTATTGCACGCGCAATTTTTCTAAGACCGGCATCGATCACCGTATTCTTTTGCGGTTCCATCAAAACCTCCAGATCGGGTTCCAAGTCCACATCGGATTGAAATCTGATAGGACATCCGCTTCCCTGCCTGATCGATAAAAATTCATAAACGTCGAATTCGGTCGAGCGATTTTTCTTCTGGCGCGGGCCCAGTACGCTGACCATCTCGCGTTTCGACGGGTCGAAAGTCAATCTGTTACATATTTGACTCGGGGGAGACGTTTCCGAAATATCCGTGCTGGCATCGTGGGTTCTAGATTTCTTCCACTGTTCGTAAAACACTTCGAAGGACGGGAAGGTCGTATCGTCGGGATACATGGTTTTGAAAATATCTTCGGCTGTTTTTTTCACGTCCGGGTCAATATTAGCTATACATCCGTCTTTGGTAAAATAATTACCAAACACGTTTCTGTCTTTTAAAAGGAGGGCTTCGGCCATCGAATCGTGAGTCTGAAAATCATTCATTCTTTAATATATATTTAAAGCATGGATTACTTGGAAATCGTGAAGAGAAAAGCTTTCAGACCTATGAAATCCGCAGACATATTGTTACCGAAATTCACGTTTTGCGTCGAATTCCAAGACGGCGTTAAAATTTGCAAAAAGGACGACGTCGGTCTTCGAGAGTTTTTGTGTACCGTTCAACACCTCGAATACGAAATTATTTCGGGAAATACGGAGCACTGCATTTCGTCTCCGGTCGGTTATTGGGAACTGCTCGGATTTCGTGACGGGGACGCTATTCTTTTCCGAGACGATAGAAACCACAACCTGTCTATTTTATTTTCATCGCCATCAGAAAATCGTCCATCTGGCGACAAGCGAAACGATACTTGAGATATTTAAACATGCATATGGTGAGAAGGGCCGTGAAAATCACGAGGGTGAGAACGATGAAATGTATTCGATAACAGCTATTCGCTTTGGACTCGATCGTCAAAACACCGATCGAGTACAGCAATCCGCCGGCCAATGTCAATAAGGCGAAAGGTTCCAGTTGTCCCACTTTTAACATTTTAAACCTTGTTGTGCCGCGCATAGATACATATGTACTTTATTCCAAAAATCGTCGTGGATGACCAACGAATCGTCTAAGGCCCCGGCGAAGGAATCGTAATCGGGAAACAATTGTGCGAAACTTTTAATACTGTTTTGCATGTTTGTCAAAGGATGTTCGTTCACGAGCCATTTATGAATGACTTTCCACAAATCGGTCCAGGTCGGATAGATTTTATTTAGTTGCTGGTTGACGAGGGTCATTTTATCCATACCGACCATCGATTGTAAAAAACGAGTTACTTCTTCGTATACCTTTTTCATAATATTTTCAGAATCCATCTTACTTTATTTATTGAAAAAAATAATCTCGCGTTCTGGACTTGGATTTTTCAGATTTGTTCTCGCGTTCTGGATTTGTAAAAAAAAAAAAAAAAAAAAAAAAAAAAAAAAAAAAAAAAAAAAAAAAAAATTTTTTTTTTTTTTTTTTTTTTTTTTTTTTTTTTTTTCCACGCGTTTTGAGAATCGAGTTCAAGTTTTCTGACGCAATATCTCTGGAAGGTTACGCAATCCCGGGGTATAAATACAGGTGTGCGAGCCACATTCGTTCATTTGATCGTCGGTGCCAAACGAGTTGCTACCAGAAGTTCTGCTGGACGGAAGATGGAGTCGTGGGCAAGTCGATTTCTGATTATTTCTTTAATCGTACTTTGAAGTTTTTGCCTCGCGCTCTGGACTTGTAATTTTTTTCAGTTTTGATCTCGCAGTCTGGACTTGTAATTTTTTTCAGTTTTGCCTCGCAGTCAAGACTTGTAAAAATTTTCAGTTTTGATCTCGCAGTCTGGACTTGTAAAAATTTTCAGTTTTGATCTCGCAGTCTGGACTTGTAATTTTTTTCAGTTTTGCCTCGCAGTCTGGACTTGTAAAAATTTTCAGTTTTGATCTCGCAGTCTGGACTTGTAAAAATTTTCAGTTTTGATCTCGCAGTCTGGACTTGTAAAAATTTTCAGTTGATCTCGCAGTCTGGACATGTAAAAATTTTCAAAGAAATCTTTTCGAAAAAAATTTCATCATTACCCTCTAGTAAAAAAAAAAAAAAAAAAAAAAAAAAAAAAAAAAAAAAAAAAAAAAAAAAAAAAAAAAAAAAAAAAAATTTTTTTTTTTTTTTTTTTTTTTTTTTTTTTTTTTTTTTTTTTTTTTGAGATAGAGAGAAAGAGGGTTTGTACAATTGTATAAAGATGAGGGCGGCCCGATTCAACTGTTATTCGACTACGTTTTCTACAAGTGCCACGATGCCTATAATTCTCGACAAATTAAATTACAATTTGAAATCGAAACACATCTTATTAAAGGTTTTACAGCATTTGGTTACCCGTCAGAACATTCATATCGATATACCTTCTTTAGAGCAACCTCTGGAAAAGCGGGCCATTAAAGGTGTTTGTACCGAGCTAGAACGTTACTTGGAAAAATTCGAAAATGACAACAAGAAATTTTGCGACGAAATTCAAATCGTTACGAGAAACACGATACCTGACATTTTCAAACGTGTTCTGATGCAGAATCTTACTGGGGAAATAACTTGGAACAAGATCATCGGTTATTTGGCATTTGTCGGGGAAATGACTGCGAGATGTTTAAGAAATGATGAGTCGAGAGAAACTTTTTATATCGCGTGGAAAAGTGTAAACGAAATTTTTGAAAACCATCTAATGTGTTGGGTCAAAGAAAATGGCGATTGGAAAACGTTTATGGAAAAACCCAAGAGTTGGCGAAGAAAATTTTTACAAAAAATTATTTCTGTCAGAAATTGAAAAAAAAAAAAAAAAAAAAAAAAAAAAAAAAAAAAAAAAAAAAAAAAAATTTTTTTTTTTTTTTTTTTTTTTTTTTTTTTTTTTTTTTTTTTTTCACTGTGGTCTAACTCTTATATACCAGCAGGCCAGAAGCGATAAATTCAAACAGTTGTAAAATCAGCGGACTATAGAATAGCAATGGTTTCTCAGTTACGAGTGCTGTGCCGTTGTTAGTATCATCCGCTTTGACGGTGTAGACCAGATAACCGTACGTTATCAAATTCACGATTATCAACACGAGCAACGCCGCAGACAATATCATTCTTAAATTCATGGTTGCGATTTCTTTACTTTACTTAACCGGTCACCAATAGCACGCCCATAAGGACCATCGAAACGACGTTAGAGACGGTCGGAATCACGAGCATCAGTTTATTATCGGCCCAAAATCCTTTTGCGGAAGTCCCTGCGGTTGTTACCTGCTTGGAGGTAGCGTCGATAACGTGGTCTTTCGAGGTGGACAATTTGTACATCGCGAACGAAATCAACCCCACGCTCACGATCAAAGTGACCAGTACGAAACCAAGGAGAATCGTCGAAAATCCAAAACCTTTCATCTTTATTAAAATGCATGCCGTTCTCCATACCAAAGGTGTGGTTTTAGGACAAACGTACGTGCCCCTGGAATTGGCGTATCGAGACGTGGCCGGTTTGCTCTGCCATTTCCAAATCACGAGTCCGATGAATTTTTCGAAAATGCGAAGATGGTATCCCGACTGCAGACCGGACGTGGAAGTCACCACGCAGGGCGGAACTACTTATTCGGACGCGTTGAAATTTCTGAAAAGTCGATACGATTTTTTACAAACGTTGTATCCCGGGGTGCCGATAGTCTTCGGCTACAAAGGCGAAAATTACCAACCGAAAATTTTGGTCGACGCGGGCATACCCGACATCGTGAACGTGGAAAATTTCGGCGTGCCACCGCTGCAACGGAACGTGGCGGTCGAATCCGTTTGTTCTTTACACAAAGGTAATCCGAACAAGTGCGCTCTGGTGGCTCTGAATCAAATCGCGAGCCATTTCAGTTAGAATGTTTCCACAAAATTCTCTTTTCCCGTTCCAGCATTCGCACTCGTTCCGTGAGATGTAAAAGGCTCGGAGAAACGGGCTCGGATTCGATATTCGGCACTTCTTTTTCCCACAACCCGTCTTGCCGACAGAGAGCCAAAAGCCTCTGAAACACGTCGATCAGTTTCGGCGGGGCGTCTCCGTGCGGAATTTGAGGAATCGCGGCGTGTACGGCGCGGATGTTGTGCAAGAGAGCGTCGATTTGCGGGCAAGAATCGACCGAAGGTTTTTCGCCGCGAAGCAGGTTGTTCAGACTCTTTTTCAAAAGGGCTTTGACCGAAACCGACAACGGATGCGCGGGTCGATCGTGCAAGAACGCTTCCAGATTCGAACCGGTTTGCCAGTGAACCGCGTTCAAGTACTCGGACTGATGCACCAGATACATGTTGAAAGGATCGAAATATTGGCCGCGGGCCTTGCACGTCGCGTCGTATAATTGCACGAGTCGTTTCGACGCGTCGGGAGAAACGTCGGGTAAAGCCGAAGCTTCTGCGGGCCTGTCGAGATTGATGAATCTGCGAGCCACGTTTCCCCAAAACTCGGCCGAATCGTATTCGAATCGAACGCTCCGAGTCTGTTTCGTCGGTTCTAAAATTTCTTTCAAAATCTCGTCGTCTCGTTTAGACGGAACGGGTAAAGGCTCTTCGGTTTCGAATCGTCTGGCCAACAAAATTTGTAACTCGTCCCAGAATTTCGACGCGGCCCGAGTTTTAAAGGCCGGGGGATCGAAATAGGGTTGTTTCTCGACCCATTGTTTTTCCAGATAATCGGTCATGGAATTCAAATCTCCGTGTATTTGATACGGAAACGCGGTGAGACCGCCGTTACGAATCAGATGGGACCAAGGAATTTTTTCGACTTCCATGCGCAATATTAATCTTCTGAGCTCGGACGGAGGCGAACGAGGGCTGGAACTGCCGAATAACAGTCCGTCGAACCATTCAAGTAAACGCGAGTTCGACATCTTTGTTCCAGCGAAACAGGTTTAGATGAAATCGGTAGGGTTTGGCCATGTAATACGATAACAGATTGCGTGCCATGTAACAATGGCAAAGGTACATGACGAAAAATAACAAAATGTATACCGTCGACATCTTGATTGAAAATTTTTCATCCAGCTCGAATCGTTTCGTAAAAAAAAAAAAAAAAAAAAAAAAAAAAAAAAAAAAAAAAAAAAAAAAAAAAAATTTTTTTTTTTTTTTTTTTTTTTTTTTTTTTTTTTTTTTTTTTTTTTTTTGTAGTATTAAAAATCTTTATGTTATCGTAAAGCCTCTCGGTAATTTGTTTTTAAGATAAAACCACCAGACTACATAGCTTTTTACAATTAGAATGATGATGACCAAGACCCAAAAACACCATCTGCGATAAAATGGTAGCGCCGTTTTTATAATTCCAACGATACCGACAGTTGTTGGCGGAGGTTTCGGGATAACTACTGTCAATTCATTTGAAATTAACGTTCGATATTTATAAGGTTTAACGTACATTAAAGTAGTCGAATCAAACGTTGGATCTAAAACATTTGTGAGATAATCTGAAATTTCATAATCTTCTCGAATTAGCCTTCCGATTACGTTTCCTGCTTCGATTGATGGTTCCATATTTGGATTTATATAATAAACATTATTTAGAGTCGGTAGAATAATTTTGCCGTCGTACGTTACGGCATATTTTTCCAATAAAACTCTGCTCATCGTTCCTATGCGAATGAGTTCGTTAAGGTCAACCGAATTAAATTTCCGATAATACTCGTTTTTGTAACCGTCTTTCGGATAAAAAGGTTTTTGATCTTTGTCGACCGCGTATTCATTTTCGATGAGGTATTGTTCTTCGTTATCGTCGTTTGTTAACCGTAAGGGGTAAATTTCGTCGTTTTCGATCGATACAGCATATCGGTTTGGAATCGTTTGCGGTTTGTTTAAATCTACAAAAGTCAAATAGTACTCGTTTCCGAACATGTCGTTGGGAAAAATATGTTTTCCGTCGTTTGCGGAAGCGTAATATGGAGTACCGTCTGCCAGTAAGGCCGGGGCATTGTTGTTCGGATAATATTCATCGCCATGTTTGTCTATGGCATAATATTGTTTACCGTCGAGTCCAGTTCCGATTATTTGTTTACCGTCGACAGAGTCGTAAACTTGCGATCCATTCACCACGGAATACCGAGGTTTGCCGTATACAGTGTGTGGATAATCGTAGCTTCCGTTTTTCTTGATCAAACTCAACCCGACAACTCTGTATTCGTTTCCAAATTCGTCCCTCGGATAGTAACACGATCCGCCTTTACAAGCATATCGATTTCCTAAAATTACTTCCCTAAATCGGTCGCGGTTCTTTCGGTTCTTTAAAGTAATCTCAGTTTCATTGGTCATCTCTTAATAAGTACTTTCTTATAATAAAAAAAAACTCGAGCCGATTTCGAATCGTGAAAAATATAATTAGACAACCCATACTACAAAAAAAAAAATTTTTTTTTTTTTTTTTTTTTTTTTTTTTTTTTTTTTTTTTTTTTTTTTTTTTTTTTTAATTATTATAAAGGATCTTCCGATATGGGTATCGACAATTTCTGTAAACTGATTCGATCGATCGCGCAACCTTCCTTTTATCCGGCCAGTTTCGACTCCGTGCTCGTCGACTGTCAGAGTTTTCTGTACGTGGCCATCGAACATTGCTTGCAGACCGAGGAAGAAAAAATCTTCGAAGAGATTTGCGACTCCGTGTGGGGTCAACTGGAAGAGTTGTTGAAAAAATTTCTGTCTTACACTGTCGATCCCCTCACGTTCATCTTGTCGTTCGACGGCGAAGGGGTCCCTATGAAATGGTCCACGCAGAGGGAACGTCGTCGATCCAAAAAATCCGTTTCCAAAAAAGCTTTTTTTCGATACATTTTATTCGGCGAGAACAAACTGACGAATCGCGTAGAAACGTATATAATCGACAGACTGAAAACATTCCACCGTCCGACGAAGATCGTTTTGTGCGGATGCAACGTTCCGGGCGAAGGCGAGCATAAAATTTTTCAATTGGCCGAAGCTCTGGAAGAATACAGAAATCCGATCGTGGTCAGCGTGGACCAGGACGTGTTCGTGTTGTCATTTTTGCGCTTAGACAGGTACCAATCGATACAAATTTATCGCTACAATCAATTTTATAACGTCACTCGCTTCGTTTCGAACCAGTTACCGTATCCGCTCTCGCGGTTGATCGTAGTTTCGTTTTTGTTCGGAAACGATTTCATCCCCAGCCTGACGGCCATCACGGACTCGAATCCGACGAAAATTCACGAGTGTTTGGCCTCGATCGACGAGGACGACGATCCCCCGACCATCATTTCGCAGTTTATCGAAAACATGGAAAACCACATTCGTTTCTCCCTCGTGGAATTCGTGGACGCCAAACTGATGGTTTGTTTCTGGACTACTTATTTTTGGATTTTAGACTATTACACCGTGCGCACGTTTCCCCAACAGTTTTTAGAGAACCGAGTGTACGACGCGTTCGACAGGAACCAGTTACTGACCGGGTTGACGGACAAAAAATTTTCCAAAGAAACGTTTCGAAAGGCCAAGGCGAATTACAGAGACTCGATCACTCAGCCCGTTCCCGATGCGGCGCGACACGTTTTCGTCGATTCGGAGGATCTCGTGAACCGTTTGAAGTCGTATTGGATAGAGTCAAAAAGCGAACATTGTACCGTGATGCGTATACGCGGTTCAACACGTGAAACAACAGAATCGCGACGATTCCCAATTCGAGATAGCGAAAAGACTCGAGGAACGGAAAAAACCGAAAAGGGCCGAAAATGGCGTCGGCGGCGAGCTCGTAATTCAATCTACGATCCAAGCGAACGAGTCGGTGGACGGGGTCGGGTGCCAAAATCAGATGTAATTCGTTGTCGAAGACGATGATGGCGTCGTTCCAGTCGATTCGCTGAAATTCCGAACAGTCCATCGTTTCCGCTCGGGGGTGGTTTTTATAAACTTCCGATTCCATCACGTGCTTTAAAAGCTGGGCGGTGAAAACTACGTTTTCCGGATACGTCAGGGTTATTCGGGATCGGAGAAATTTGTCGTTGTAGGGTATCCAGGGCGACCGAAATAAAATTTCTCGGAGAGACATTCGGACTTGATTGAAACAAAGGAAATGGCACAGGCAATACCAGACTCGTCGAGCGATCAAGTGGCATCGAATTTGGCCGAGAAAGCGATCAAGTGGACGGTAGTATTATTAAAAACAGCCGAAGGACAATACAAAAACGTTTTCGACCCAAACCAGTCAATTCTCGGTCAAACAAGAGATGAACTTAAAAATCAGTACGTAAATTTCATTAACGGATTTGTCGCTACAACCGGGAGTTTACCAAAACTACCTCCATTTCAAACACTAAAAAACGAAATGTATGAACTCAGCATGGCACACGTGACTCAAACCATAAATAGAGAGAAAAAGGAGTTCAATAACCCTTTTAATTTTGAGAAAACCGTAAAATATGAGGACGAAGGACAAATTCCTGACATGATCACACAAATGATAACAGATGCATTAAGTTCAGAGGGTATAGAAGACGATACTACGCCAGTCGAATATCCCTCGAATTTAGCCATTAGCGGATCAGTAAACGTACCTCCGGGTTCTTCGCAACAGGGTCTGTCAACAGAGAATAACGAGTCAGATGCAGTAAAAACTGGGAATCAAAGCTTGTTTCCGGAAAATCCCGTGATTGGTAATGGACTTGCGTTCGTTCCCGGCACACCCCTTTCTCTAAACGCGGGTGATGCCACGAATCCCAACACGCTTTTAGCCTATTATTATTTGAAAATGAGAGATTACTTGCGTACCATGAGACGATTCGTGGGTTACGTAAGATTTTATCACGGGACGGAAAAAGAACACACCTTCGTAAGGATAACAAAAGATGGTGACGCTGAATTAAATCATATTTATTCTGCAAAACGTGAAGCATCTAAAGAACAAAACGAACGTTTAAAAACATTGATGAATGTAGGGGAAATGCAGGCGTACAAAAAACGAAGGGTAAAGTAAAAAAAAAAAAAAAAAAAAAAAAAAAAAAAAAAAAAAAAAAAAAAAAAAAAAAAAAAATTTTTTTTTTTTTTTTTTTTTTTTTTTTTTTTTTTTTTTTAGTGCGCTCGAAACGGAAGTTAATTTGAATCTGTTTCCGTCTTAGAAATTCGACTTACTATGTGATTGAGATGACGTCATTGTTTCTAAAAATAGATTCTGTAAAGAATTTGACCCTCCGACTCTGTAAAAAACGAATCGCGAATGCTCAAGATATAACGCAAGAATTTCCCTCGGTTTCCAATTCGGACTTTGCGATGCGAGCCTCGTTCACAAACTCGACGACCTTTTCGTGCATGTAAAATTTCGTTTGGCTGTCCGTTACGTTCACGGGCTCTTTGGAATCTTCGGACGCGATTAAATTGTAACAAATTTCGTGTTTGGACAACGTCAGCGCCAACCGTACCGTGCTCACGTCCACGTCGAACGGGTTCGGTCCCGCGTCCTTAAACAACTTTAACCATTCTTTGACGAGATAGGGTAATCGAATCGTTTTCGGATACGGATGCGTGTCTTCGGCACTCGTCAGGCACCAAGTTTCCAACTGGATGTCTTTCAGATAAACTCGTCGCAACGAAAAATCTTCGTCGTACTTGAAACTCTCGACGATTCGAATCTTCGGATCCGCTTCGATGTCTGAGGTCGATGCCACCGACAAAAGATATTCGGTGTTGAGCGCGAAACTTTTCGTCGGTCGGCCTTCCAGTAACGGTTGGCTCAAACAAAAGAACGTTTCTCTGTAAACCAGTCCTATCACGACCGAGTCCACGATCACTTTTTTCACGTCGATCTCTGTCAGCAACGTGTAAAAAACGAACGAGATGGGTGTCCAGACGGTCACCGGAACGTCGTCGTATTCCACGTATCGATCGTACGGACTCGAAACGCAAACCACGCGGTTGGGATAGTTTCCGTTCACGCTCAACGCGACGAATCTCCTGTCCTCGTTTCTAGTGTGGGAATGCCTGGAACCTTCGAAAGTCAGTTGCAAAGGCCATTCGACGACTAAACCCAGAAACGAGAAATCTAAATGGCTCGAGTCGTTGACGT
Source organism: Maratus speciosus (assembly GCA_963932465.1). Classification (NCBI taxonomy): domain Eukaryota; kingdom Metazoa; phylum Arthropoda; class Arachnida; order Araneae; family Salticidae; genus Maratus; species Maratus speciosus. The sequence goes on along the minus strand of CAWVRF010000991.1, from coordinate 30,145 downwards.
GTCGCGAAATGTTTTTATAATAGGAAATCAACAGGTCTTGGACGATCAGTTCCGGTTTTCTCAAACTCAGGTCGCGTAGAATCAACCCCGTGGACACGACGGTCGAATCCGAAAAATTCAATTCGGGAACGGGATCGAAATCGATGAATTTCGGAAGAACTTTCGTGTCTCTCGTCATGAAAGGTACGGTCGAGACGTCGCGGCGGGTTTGCCATTCCGAAGCCAGATTCGCCACGTAATCGATCGACTCGTCTGTCAGGAAACAGATTCGGTAAAAAGGCGTCGGCGCGCACGGGTCGAAATAATAACCTCCCGGATAAGGCAAATCCTGATTGTCCAGATACATGATGGTGTTCTTATAAAAATAAACGTTTTCGAATGCCGGTCGAATACCCTGCAAGTGTTTGCTCACGATATCGGGATTTTGCACGAAATACGGAGTCGCGTACAGACGGAGCGTGTTATCGGATTTCACGTCGGCGCCCAAGGGATAAATCACGCGTTCCTTTCCGAGGCTGATCGTCCACAAGTACAAGCTGCTGGAAACGACGGATGCGGGAACGTCGGACTTGAAAAAGGATTTCAGAGCCGATAAAAAAGGCTTGTCCGAATCTACGGTTATTTTTTCCGAAGGATACATTCGGGATATCGTCCAAGTTTCGTAAGGGGAATTTCCCAAATCGAACACGATGATGTCGTTTCGAACTAGCGAAACGGGACACTGATGAAATTTACCGTAAAGCGATCCGTAAGTGTTGACATTCATAATCTTGTCCTTGTTTGTAAAAATTTCCAGAGTCGTAAAATTTTCAGAGTCGTAAAAAAAAAAAAAAAAAAAAAAAAAAAAAAAAAAAAAAAAAAAAAAAAAAAAAAAATTTTTTTTTTTTTTTTTTTTTTTTTTTTTTTTTTTTTTTTTTTTTTTTTTTTTTTTACGTTATAGGATTTTTATTACTCGGGAAATTTTTGCGAGCACAACGGGCACGATTCGGGCACATCGGGTAAACTTTCCGAATCCGTCGAATCGCCCTTATCCTCGTAGTCGGTAGCGCGTGCGGCTTCTTCCGATCGTGGGGTCGGTAATTCGCCCGGAGACAAACTGTTTTCTCCGTCTTCGATAACGTAACCCGTTTCTTTCATCTCTTCTCTTACCGCGTCGCACAATTCCAGCAAAGATTCCCGTTGCGTTTCGTTTTCCGTCAGAGCCACTCTCCGAACTCTGGCTCTGAAATTTTTGAGAACGGGATACAAGGCATCGGACGGCTTATTTTTTTCCGACGGTTTTTCCATCAATCCGAAACACGCGTCTGTCATCCACGAGACGTAATTGAAACAGTAAAGGAGTAACTCGTAAGACAGGTCTTGCTTCAGCTCGTCCGAAAAACCTCGCACGTAATTTTCGAGTGTTTCCAGCGCTTTTCCCACGTTCAAGTTGTCTTTCAAACAGGCGTCGATTTCTTCCTTCGTGTAATTCAATTCGCCCAATTCCATCATCGTACCGTAGTCGTCGTACCATACGGGATCGAAATCTCTTTCGATCGCTTTCGGTTTCAATTCGAGCAGACGGAGTTTCATTTTCTGAATGTGATGCATGAAATTATCGTATGATTTTTGAGCTTTTTTCATTTCGTCTTTGTGAAAAGACATCGGTTTGTCGTGCGGGAACTTCATGAACATGTACCGGATGGCCGACGCGGAGTGTCCGTCCGCCAAAACCTGGTCGATCGTCGTGAAATTTTTTAAACTCTTCGACATCTTTCGGCCTTCGGTCTGAAGATGGCCCGCGTACAGACAAAAGCGAACCCAATCTTTTTCTCGACGATGGACGCGGCACAAGGCGATTTCGTTTTCGTGATGCGGAAACTGCAAATCGATTCCTCCCAGATGAATGTCCAAGGAATCGCGGAAGAAAAAACTCGCTATCGCCGCGCATTGCGTGTGCCATCCGGGCATTCCTTTCTGTTTCTTTCCTTCGACGTCGACCCATTTTTTGGAGCATTTCCAGAGCGCGAAATCTCTGGGATCCCGTTTTCCTTCGTTTTCTTCCGGCGCACTCTGTCGAAAGGATTCGTCTCGTTTCTCCGTTTGAGGAAACACCCGATCGTATTCTTTCAGATAGGCTTCCGTACTGAAATATATAGTTTCGTGCGAATAATAGGCGAACCCTTCGACCAAACGTCTCTTGGAGACGTGATCCGCGAAATGCATGAAATCCGTGACGCGCGGCGAGAAATCGGGCCTTTCCACGTTCAGCAGGTCCATGGCTTTGAAAAATTCGCTCTCGTACTTTCTAGCGGATCGGGGGCCGCCGTTCTCGATGATTTTATCGTTCAAGTCCGTGACGTTCATCACGGACCGTATGCCGAAACCCAAATAGTCGCGAAGAATCCTCCGGAGCACGTCCAGAAACACGTACGTTCTCGCGTGTCCGAGATGGGGCACGTCGTGGACCGTAGGCCCGCAACAATAAATTTTAACGTCGCGAGGATCGTCGGGCACGAAATCTTCCAGACGTCCAGTGAGAGCGTTGAAAAGTCGAAGGTTTTTCATGACGAATCGAGTCCGAGTAGTTTCCAGTTTGTTTATTTCGAGTTTGAAACGGAATCCTTTTATGCACGCAAATATAGACCCGGCAAAAAAAAAAAAAAAAAAAAAAAAAAAAAAAAAAAAAAAAAAAAAAAAAAAAAAAAAATTTTTTTTTTTTTTTTTTTTTTTTTTTTTTTTTTTTTTTTTTTTTTTTTTTTTTTTTTTAGTTGGAAATTTTTTCGAAAAATTTTACAAGCTCAGATTTCAAGTTTCGACTTATGAATATGAGATTACGTCATGTTTCTAAAAATAGATCAATACGCCTTGTAAAACAGCATCGTGAAAAATAAACCGCACGTCCATATGTGAATCCATTCCAAAAACAATAACGTGCAACAGATCAGTACGAAAATCATACATTTGAACAGCGTTTTGCTCCAGTCTTCCTTTTCGTCCCAAACAAACTGGATCAACGGGTTTCGTTTCGTCGTCCGTTCTTTTTGATATTCGTTTTCCGGTATGGTTTCCAGCGCCGTTAAATACTCTTCTACTTTGAACGTCATGAAAACCAACTGGTTTTCGATGTCTTCCTCGTCCGCCAATATTTCGTTTTCCCAAACGTACACGGGTGTCAATTCGCTGCGAACGGGTCCGTCCTGAAAATAGGTGTAATCCAATTCGTCGTCTATTCTCTCCAATTTCTCTTTGTCGATGACTTTTAAATAATCGAACGGATCTACGGTGTCCAAGATTCCAACGACCAGATCGTACACCGCGTACACGGCCGTGACGATTCCCGCAGCCGAGCCCAAAACTTTCAACGACATCGTCCCGACTCGTTTCATGCTCGCCACGATCGAATTTTTAAGAACGAGTTTCGTGGCTATCCTGTCGATGTTCCTGGCCAAAAGTTTCGGCGCTTTCCGTTTCAAGAAATTTTGGACGGCGTACTCCGAAACGTCGGTTCCCAAGTCTTTGGCCAACTCCGCGGCGAAATTACCGAAATTTTCGACAGACGAATCCGGAATCGAAAGGGAACGCTTGATTCTCTTTCGTTTTCGGGTGGCGTAATTCATGTAGTCTGGAACGGGAGGCGGTCGATCGTCCAGGGGTTGCATGTTACCCACTTTGGCGGCTCGGACGGGCGTTTTTCCGAACAGGAATTCGCCGAATTTTTGTCCGTCCGAAGCCACGCAGTCACCGTCCACGAAATCCAAACCGTACGCTTCGCAGTATCTCTGGTTGAGTTTCAACTCGCCGTCGACCACGTCCAACCCGCCGTGAAAAACGTGTCTCGAAGCTCTCTGAAAAAGCTTTTCGGGCATGGAAGCCAATACTTTTTTCAGAGGGTTCGCCATCAAGCAACGACCGTCGGTCGACCATTCCGCGTTGATCGAATGTTTCTCGCAAGATTTCTGACACGCCATCTCGTATTCGTCGCCTATTCTGACCCACTGCAAGGGATCGTTTTCCTCGCAAGCTTCCCAGTTTTTCTTGAACGGAAAACAACCGAATCTCTTGCATCCGATTTCGTCGAACGCGGTTTTCACCACCACGATGCATTTGTCCGAGATGGACGGGGGAACGAAATAATCTTCGTCGGTGGCCGGTCGAGTCTCCAACACGGCGTTTTCGAAATATTGGGGAAATTTTCTTTTGTATTCCTCCATCAAGTAACATTTGGTGGCTTCGGTGGCGTATCGAAGGGCGTGTGCGTGTACCGGATTATCCATGAACTTGGTTTTGCGAGACGACGCTCCGAAACGCGGCCTTTCGGAAAAGGCCGAGATGATTTTTCACGCGAAAATATTTCGTCTTCGAGCGGTCGCTTCGTCTCGAGTCCTTCTTCGAAAACGGGGTTTGAAAAGTCTCTTTGTACGTTCTCGGGCACGACGAGCGAGGCGCGAACCGTGATCGAAGTTGTAAAGCTTGCAGCGTATAGTTATGAACGTTCCTTGATAATTCCAAGAATCTATGAAAACTTTGACGGCGATGCGATCTCGATGATACAACCGAAAATAGGAAACGATATAAAACGCCAACATTCGCGAATCGAAAGCCAAAGCGGCATTTCGGACTTGAATTTGAAAATGAAAAAACATTACGTTTACTAACTGGGAAAAAATTACTCATCGTATTTATTCAATAACATCTAACGTAAAAAAAAAAAAAAAAAAAAAAAAAAAAAAAAAAAAAAAAAAAAAAAAAAAAATTTTTTTTTTTTTTTTTTTTTTTTTTTTTTTTTTTTTTTTTTTTTTTTTTTTTTTTTTTTTTTTTTTTTTTAGTAGGAGATTTTGGAGTAATGATTTACAACGGATCTTTCCACGGCGCAGGATTTTCCCATTGTGGAGGTAGTAATTCATCATTATCGAATTTGGGAAATATAGGATTAAAGTTCACCATTGGCTTCCTTGCAGTAAATGGATTTAACAACATTCCACCATTAGGTTTTCTTTGATTTGTAATGTTAGGATGTAAATCCTGTTCTCCAATACTAAAAGGATTTTGTAAATCCTGTTCTCCAGCGCTTTGTGGGTTTCGTTTTTTAAAGTACTCCATTTTTTTACTTGTGTTAAAAGAACCAGTATGATTTTTACAAGATTCCGAAAGTAAGAAACCTCCTCCTTCAACTTGCTGTGTGCTATGCTAAATTCAGATAAAGAAAAATGAAATACTGTAAAATGTCCAAGTAGTGCAACTTATATAGTAAACTTGTTGAGCCAAAAAAAAAAAAAAAAAAAAAAAAAAAAAAAAAAAAAAAAAAAAAAAAAAATTTTTTTTTTTTTTTTTTTTTTTTTTTTTTTTTTTTTTTTTTTTTTTTTTTTGAGATGACAAATATTTTTACTCACAAGTTTTAATTTCTCTCTCGAACGAAAATTTAATTTTCCGCTTTCACGTAAATTCAAGGAGATGAAACATTCTACTTATAAAAAACTGTATCAAGCTCATTTGGGGGTCGTAGACGAAAAGGGTTTATTGGAATCCCGAAAACAAGAGTCGGATCCGTTTTATCGAAATCTCATCGATCTCATCGTCTCGAACGATGCCCCCGTGGTCCAATGGGACGTCAAACCGTTCACTTCGGAATTTCTTTCGGGATCTCCGCGCGAAAGGTTAGACGAAACTTTTTTCGCTTTCGTTCTGCGAGTGGCGGCCATCATCAAAGAAGAGAGTTACGTTCGCACGTATCAAAAACCCGAATCGCATAACGCAGTGATGGCTTGGATTTCGATTCTGCGCGGCGTCCTGTGCTCGAGTCTGGCTTTGCTCTACAACGTCGAGTGGACTCCCGAGACGATTTTCACGCTTCTCGAACCGACGATCACGAAAATGATCGGCAACGGCGACGGTTCGGCTCTTCGTACACTCTTGATCGATTTGGGAATAACCCCGGCCCGAAAAGAACTCTATCCCGCGGAACGCTCGTTCGAAAAATTAAATTTTTTACAAGTCTTACAGTTCGGTTCCTTTTACTGGCGCTTTTTACACTGGATGGCCGAAGCCGTCGACTCGAGGGGCGAAAACATGGCTCCGTATAAAAAACAATGGAGAGAATTATTAAAGGGACCGCTTTATCGAACGATCAGGTGTCAAATCTGCATGGTTCATTTTTCGACCGCTTTGAAAGAATTCGAAACGCAACTGATGGATCCGAACGGTGACTTGCCCCGATTGTTTTTCACGTTACACAATCGAACCCACGCCATGAGGCGACAAACGAACAGGTTCTTACAGGAACCCGATTACACGGAAGATCAATACAAATCGGATTCCGAATTCATGCGCCAAGCTCTGTCGACGTAATAAGAAGATTTTCTAGTTTTCTGTTTTCGAATCGCGTTGACTCGCATTTTGGAAAACATGGACGGGGTCACGGCCACGCGATCCTCGAACGCCAAGGCGCATACGTCTCCGACGAACACGGGGCACGAATTCCACCAAACCAAAGACGAATCATTTCCCAAGCAGTCAGAGATGCAATCTTTCTCGTATCCGCGAACGACGGCATCGTACAAAATTCCTCCGTACGATCCGTGATAAAGTTCCGGGTTTACCAAAACGAAATTAGGAGCCGGATTTTGCTGCATGGGGTTGATGGCGAAACTGGTCGCGTTCGAACTTTGAAAACGATCGATTAATTCTTTGACAGTCTGGTAAGGAATATAAATGTACGACATGGTTTACTAAACAGAAAAAAATTACTCTTCGTATTTATTCAGTATCTGGCATTAAGTGAAAAAAAAAAAAAAAAAAAAAAAAAAAAAAAAAAAAAAAAAAAAAAAAAAAAAAAAATTTTTTTTTTTTTTTTTTTTTTTTTTTTTTTTTTTTTTTTTTTCAAATTTAAATCAAGTGATTGTAACCGACTAATTGTTTCATCAAATCTGTAACAAATAAAACATCTTTATTTACTTGAGGAACAGGTTGACCATACATTTGAGGTACTGTTGGAAAAACTTTAACTTTATGAGGCCAGTGATTACAAGTTCTTCTTTGTTCGAAGTAATAGATTCTTTTTTGAATTTGAGATTTATTTGCTAGAGTAGCTGGAGTCATACAAATATAAGGTGTACACCTTATATTCATTTTGGATCTACCTTTCTGAGGTTCAACGCCTTGATGAATAGTTCGACTATCCCATAACACTAGTGAACCAGCTTTTGCTTTAACACAAATATCCGAGTCGAATCCCAAGTTCTGAATGTAAAAATGTTTTTCTTCTGGAGTTAACTTATGCCAATCGCTAGATTGTTTTATTCGAAATTTTTCTTGAAATTTCCCATGTAATTTATGACTTCCTTTTAAGACCCTCAGCGTGGCATCTCCTTCAGAAACATCATAAATATTGACTAAACTTTGTACACATTCAAAATCATTTCGTTTAAAACATTGATCGCTATGAAACCACTCCTTACCCTTATACCAACCTCGATTTGTAATTTCACATGGAAGAGAAACGCTAATTCCATCGAAACTTGTCAATAAATCGTTTGTATTCCATATTGATGCAAATTTTTTAATTACATTGGCGTTTTGTCTAACATGCCATGATAACGGATTATGTCCAAAGTCCCAATGTTGAAATAACATTCCGTGTTTAGGCATCAATTGAAATAGAGAAACATAAGTATCTGGTTTATTTTTTTCTACAGGTTTTTTGAAATATTTGGTTTTGTGATGAAGCCATTTCCACATCGTTTCTCTGAGTTTAATTATTTCATTATTATCTAAAACATTTTCAACAACTTCAACCCCTTCATTTTTTAAAGTATAATTTTTACAATCATCATAGAACAACATTTTTAAATCTTGTATTCGACACTTGTATAAAAAGAAACAACTTGTATGGCATGTATCGGAAATATTTTTATATAATAAATGCATCAAGTAAAAAAAAAAAAAAAAAAAAAAAAAAAAAAAAAAAAAAAAAAAAAAAAAAAAAAAAAAAATTTTTTTTTTTTTTTTTTTTTTTTTTTTTTTTTTTTTTTTTTTTTTTTTTTTTTTTACTATAAGATAAAATATTTAAAAATATTTTTTTAAATTGAATCTTCAATGTTTATATTTTTTCAGCTTTTTCACAAACCGTGTTGTTTTTGCACACGACAGTCAATAAAATTCTTGGAAACCGATTTTCTTGGATATTTTCTTTCCATTCGAAAGGGCAAATATTTCTTTCCGAGCTGGATTCTTGTACTTTTTTAAACATAGAAAGTAGGTTTTCATGGTACTCGGTATAATATCTATGAACAGGAAATCAATAGTAAAGATATCCCGCGATAGATGCATTCGACTCTCGACGTTTGTAGCCATCCCGATTATTATTTTCATTTTTTTACTACATACGATTTTATATTAATTTTTTATTTACGAGCGTGTCCACTAAATTTACAGGATCTGAAGAATCCGTCTGAATCCATTCTCTAAAAATCAATCTTCTGTCGGTCGTCGGACACAGTAAAGTCTGTTTCACGAATGAATTTTCAGTCATGCAATCCACTCTTCCCGTAAAAGTTTCGTCTTTTACCCTCGATTTTTCTCGTCTGCACGGAGAAGTTTTATCGTTCGAATCCAGATGAAAATACGGACCGCACACGCACTCTCGCCCGTTCCAACCCATGAAATCCAAGGGGTTCGGAACGTCCCGTAAACAGTAATCGGCCAGACACACGAACGGAAAAGCGGAAATCATCCGAGTCCCGTCTAAAGACTGCGATCCGCATTTGCATCGATATCTGAGATTTTCCCCCAGAGGTTCGTAATAATCGTCGATGTTATCCCCGGCCTCTTCGTTTTTCTCGTAATCCCACAAGACGTTCAGATCGTCGTTTTCGGCTTCGTCGTTTTTACAGGCCCGTTTCTTGTCCCCTTTGAACACGACTAGGTTCAGGGGCAAACACGACCACCCTGCCAGGGAAAACACGTGATAGTTTGCTTTCAAATTACATTTGTCTACCCCTTTGGGTAAACAATACGTGCCGGGTGTTAATTTTTTGTTCATCACGTACACGCGTTCGTCGTTATCCGCGATGTGATAAAGGACGAATTCAGTCGCGTTACTGCAAAATTTTTTACAGTCGCACGGTTCGCCCGAAGGACACTTGAAACCTCGCAGGGGGCAAATGGATTTGGAAATGGGGTCGGCGACTCTTTCGAACCAACGGATCAGCCGATGTTTATCCGTGAGATTGGGTTTGTAATACAAATTGATCATCGTGACTAAAAATATCGCGAATAAAATCAAAGAAATGTATTTATTCTTCGGCATTCTTTGCTTGATGCTCTTGGCTATTAATTTGGAACTGGTACCGGGACGACCTTGGCACGGGCATTACGTTTTGATATGGAAATGGAACGAATTCACACTCATACGAATCTTTCCGCAAGACGTGTACGTTTTGGTGGATAAGGATTTGATTTACAGGTACGAGATGACTTCTTCGAAAAACACGTATATCCCGGCCGTTTGTATCAATGCGAAAGTGGAACGGGATATTTTACACTATCGGTATCTGTTGGAATGGATAAAGGAGCCGCCGGTCTTGAAAGCTTATCCTCCGGATCTGTCCGACGACGTGGAGATTTTGAATCACGTGTCAAAGAGTTTGACATGACGGCGCAAAAACTCTTGTAGGACGCCGTGGTGTAAATTTTTACGTGCGGATGTCTCTCTCGCAGTTCTCTTATAATTTTATCTTGTTGATACCACATTTTGTAAACGCAGACGAAGCGGATATCCGTCAATTCCAAATACAGATGAAAAAATTCCAAGCCGATTTTACAACACTCGTCCGTGTGTTCCAGTTTGATTCGAAACGGATAATATGGAAAAACAGACGTGAAACGAGGCAACCTGCGAACTTTCGAATTGTTGAAAGGGGCCAGCACGACACCTCTCGCCCTAGAAACCAAACGATTCAGAGCAGGAACGGGCGGATCGAACGCGACGAAATGGGGTATTTTCGAATAAGTCTGAACCACGTCTATCCAGCGCTGAATGAAAAATCGAACTTGATCCATTTTGTCGTATCTACGAAAAAGCCTAAAGTAATGTTCGGCGATCTGAACTTGCAAACGATCGCTTTGAAGTGAGAATTGAAATTTTACCGAGTCGGCCATTTCGGTAAATAATGTGGTCGACGCGTTCGAGTCTCGCCTTTATAAAACTCTACCACTTTGAAAAAAAAAAAAAAAAAAAAAAAAAAAAAAAAAAAAAAAAAAAAAAAAAAAAAAAAAAAAAAATATATATATATATATTTTTTTTTTTTTTTTTTTTTTTTTTTTTTTTTTTTTTTTTTTTTTTTTTTTTTTTTTTTTACATTATAGTATCCAGATATTTTATACACTTTCTTTTATACACTTTCTCGGATAAATATCTGGAAAATTTTACAAGTCCAGAACGCGAGATTAAATGTGGAAAATTTTACAAGTCCAGAACGCGAGATTAAATGTGAAAAATTTTACAAGTCCAGAACGCGAGATTAAATGTGAAAAATTTTACAAGTCCAGAACGCGAGATTAAATGTGAAAAATTTTACAAGTCCAGAACGCGAGATTAAATGTGAAAAATTTTACAAGTCCAGAACGCGAGATTAAATGTGGAAAATTTTACAAGTCCAGAACGCTACGATAAATTTAACTAAGATTCAAAAGTCTAAAAGATATAAATCTCCAACCCTAAAAAAAAAAAAAAAAAAAAAAAAAAAAAAAAAAAATTTTTTTTTTTTTTTTTTTTTTTTTTTTTTTTTTTTTTTTTTTTTTTTTTTTTGTTTCTATGACTGAAATTTTTCAAGTCTTATCCACCTCTCAATCTCAACACTAAATGTATAGTACTTTCTTTTTGTAAATTATAATCGGCCAACGTTCTCGAATCTTCCAATTGTTTACCGGAAAAAATTAATCGTTGTTGGTCGGGAGGGATTCCCTCTTTGTCCTGTATTTTATTTTTAACTACGTCTACGGTATCGTCGGGTTCGACTTCCAAAGTTATGGTTTTTCCAGTTAGAGTTTTTACGAATATTTGCATCTTTATTTACATGGTCCTGCAGTCACGTTTCAGCCGCGGCTAAAAGTATTCGATACCGTACAATTTAATTAATAGTCCGGTTATATTTGTAACAGCGTCTAGAGAGTATTTTTTACCTAGTCTTCGTCCTCGGAATCCCAATCGTCCAACGAAAATTCTTCGAACGACTCGGTTATTCGTTCTGTATCGTCGACCGCGGGTAAATTACCGATCGTACAAAGCTTTTTACTCCTACCGACTTTTCTTTTCTTTGCGGAATGATCGTTTATAGCGAACGTGTATTTCACGCTCGGTTCCACCAACATGGCTATGCGTCTACCCGTGGCGTGATAGTGTAAAAGTTCGGCATGGACGAATCGTTTCCAGCGCAGGTTGTTCAAAACGCAGTAGGCCAACTTGACCGGATCTTTCATGTGCCAATAAGTCATGTTCAACAGCAGGCAAAATATTCTTTTCTGGTTGACGAACAGTTTTTCGAAATCGACGCATTGGCAATCTTCCACGGCCACTACCCAATTGGATGCTTCTTTCGTGGACACGTCGGCCCTGCTGTACGTAAATTCGACGTGTTCCTGATTTTTGTCCGGATATTTTTTCAAAAATTTCACCGAAGCGCAAGAAGTAGATTTATACTCGCTCAGAGTTTTAACCCTGCGGTAAATCGAATATCTTTTAGGATCCCTGCACAGGTAATCGGCTGCCAGAACAGTTTCGACCCAAACGTTCCAACCTTTGCTGAATTTTTCTTTTTTCGTTTCTACTTTTTGCGGATAAAAATTGGTTTTCCAAACCTCGTCCAGTATCCTGTCGGTCATGAACTCGACGAGACCGTTGATTTTCTTCTGGAAGCCTTTCGTTATGAGTTTGGGGTTGTCGAATCGTTCGTAGACGTACCTTTTTTTCGACAAGATGACCAAATGTTTCATGCGTTGTTCGTATTTCAGTTCCACGTACGGTAGATTCAAAAACTCGTTGACTCGATCGCAATTTTCGACGGGCCATCTGTGAACCATCAGACTGTCCGTGTCGGCGTAACACACGTCGTAACCCAAATTTTTCAAATAATGATACGATCCGAGTAACTGGTAGCGCGAGAGGGTCACGATGGTCATGGCGACGGGCAGATAGGCCAGGGGCGAATCCTTGGTGGCCATGACTCCGTAGAGAGAATTGATCAAGATTTTTATACCCAGCTGGACGTTGTAATGATAAATTTCTTCGGTTCGCTTAAACTCTTTCTGATGGTGTTTCCGCATTTCGATGAAATGGTCCACGATTTTGGGTAAAAACGCTTCCGCGTGGGGGTTGACGACGATCACTACTTCGTCCGAAGCGGGATCGAATTTCGGATAGGAAAATTTGGACATATTTTTCGTACTTTTCGTGAAATCGCCGTCGGAATGTTGTCTGTACGGAATACAAACCATCCGTTTAACCGCGTCGTTGGACGACCATTCTTCTCGAGTCATGATCGTGCAGGTGCCGTAACACAAATTGCAATTCCGCAACGCGTTCGGATACATGCTCGAAAAATCCATGACCGAGACGTCTGTTTTTATCTGTTCGGGAACGCAAAAATTCAACGCGCCCTGATAAGTTTTTCCCTGGTAAAATCTTTCGTACTTGGAGTCGTGGTCGAACGACGTACCGAAAAACTTCGGGTTGATGAAATAGCCCAGACGCGTACCGTAAGTTTTGAACAGTTCCAGTAAATAACGCGAATTTCCCAAGTGTAAGACTTTCACGGCATCCAGAGCGGTGAAATTGGCGCGTTCGACCAGGAAAGACAGCACGTGTTCTTCTACGAACAGCCTGTACACCAATTCCGAATCTCTCAAACAATAATCCAAATACGTGCGAAACGTTCCGAATTCGGAAAGTCCGGACACCGTGTCGGGTTTCAACGAATCGAAACATTTTTTAACGTCTCGTTCGTCCAACAGATTGCGCGTCAAATCGGGATTTCGATACCAACTCGATATTCCGGTCGACTCGACTTGCAATTTGGTCTCTTTCAACTTTACCCGCGCCACGTCGTCCAGCTTGTAACTCGGCAAGTCGTAATCGGAAAAAGTTTTGAAATAAGCGTAGAGATCCAAGACGATTTTATTCTTGTACGTGACCACCAGGTCCGAACCCACCTTGCTAGACGTGTAATATCTGAGCACGTTGGACAGATCGAGCCAGCAAAGCCTCGCGAAAATACACGGAAAATCAAACTCGTTGATGTTGTAACCGGTTACGATTTGAGCGTCGTCCAACAGAGCGTGGAACCGAATCAACATTTCTGATTCGGTTTCGAACGCGTGTTCGTAATCGGGTACGGGTCGCGCACCTTCCGGAAGCAGATAGAGTAACCATTTTCGAACTCCTAGTCGCTTGTTCCATTTGTAAAGGCTCAGCATGACGATTCTGTCGGATTTGCGATAGCCTTTCGGAACCACGTTCCCGATTAAAGAAACGGTTTCGATATCGAAAGCGGCCACGGTCCAATCTGGTTCGTCTCTGTGATCGGAGATCATTCGCAGAGAATCCGTCAGACTCTGAGAATCGTTTTCCAACTCGTACCATTTGTAGTAAAACGAATACGTGTCGTACTGAAAACACAAATCGATATAGATCCGTATCAACCAGTCGTCTGGACCGAGATAACTGACTTTGTATTTGTGTAATAATTCGCCGACATCTTTGTGGAAAGCCTTGGTATATACTTTGTAGAAGGGTTTCGAACGGTAATCCAATTTGTTTTTGGCTAACCTGTCTTCGAAGTACGGTAAAATTTTTTTAGCGCTCCCGATTTTACGATACAAAACCTTATGACAAGGAAAAGATTCCTTTATGGTGCAAACCAGCTTGTCGATGTTGTTCGTGCATACGCCGATCCAATCTTCGTAATATTTAATTTTTCTTTCGCAGTTTCCTTCTTGATCGAGAAATGTAATTTCGATTTTATTAATGTTTTCGCGATACTGTAATCGTCTCCAGTGAATAGAAAAGTGCATGGTGAAAAGAACAAATCGAAAATGTGTACTTTAATATACAACTAACAAAAAAAAAAAAAAAAAAAAAAAAAAAAAAAAAAAAAAAAAAAAAAAAATTTTTTTTTTTTTTTTTTTTTTTTTTTTTTTTTTTTTTTTTTTTTTTTTTTTTTTAGTAAAGATTCACAATGGATCTTTCCACGGCGCAGGATTTTCCCATTGTGGAGGTAGTAATTCATCATTATCGAATTTGGGAAATATAGGATTAAAGTTCACCATTGGCTTCCTTGCAGTAAATGGATTTAACAACATTCCACCATTAGGTTTTCTTTGATTTGTAATGTTAGGATGTAAATCCTGTTCTCCAATACTAAAAGGATTTTGTAAATCCTGTTCTCCAGCGCTTAGTGGGTTTCGTTTTTTAAAGTAATCCATTTTTTTACTTGTGTTAAAAGAACCAGTATGATTTTTACAAGATTCCGAAAGTAAGAAACCTCCTCCTTCAACTTGATGTGTGCTATACTAAATTCAGATAAAGAAAAATGAAATACTGTAATATGTTCAAGTAGTGCAACTTATATAGTAAACTCGTTAAGCTCAAAAAAAAAAAAAAAAAAAAAAAAAAAAAAAAAAAAAAAAAAAAAAAAAAAAAAAAAAATTTTTTTTTTTTTTTTTTTTTTTTTTTTTTTTTTTTTTTTTTTTTTTTTTTTTTTTTTTTGAACTAGTCTAGCACGCAAACTAAGATCTGAAAAAATTTACGAGTCCAAAACGCTAAATAAATCTGAAAAAAATTACAAGTATCGTGGCTTTCAGGTAAACTGTCATCCGAATCCGATTCTGACCTTTTATCGTGTACAGAACGTAAATCATATTTTTTCAGCTGTTTTCGACAATTTGGACACTGCACTTTAGATTTGGATTTATCTATCAAATCTATAATACAAACTCTATGGAAAAAATGTTTGCATCCTGAAAGCGTGAAAGAATAGCGGGGCTTAATGTCTTCTAAACAAATAGCGCATTCACTCATGTTTCAAATCCGAAGTGAAAATTCAGGCTCAGAAGTAGTTGTTTTATCTAACATAATTTATACTTTATATTAAAAAAAAAAAAAAAAAAAAAAAAAAAAAAAAAAAAAAAAAAATTTTTTTTTTTTTTTTTTTTTTTTTTTTTTTTTTTTTTTTTTTTTTTTTTTTTTTTTTTGAATCGAGGATTATAGGATCGAGAGAATTTTTACACTTTCTTTTATACACTTTCTCAGATAAATATCTGGAAAATTTTACAAGTCCAGAACGCGAGATTAAATGTATAAAAATTTTACAAGTCCAGAACGCGAGATTAAATGTGGAAAATTTTACAAGTCCAGAACGCGAGATTAAATGCGGAAAATTTTACAAGTCCAGAACGCGAGATTAAATGTGGAAAATTTTACAAGTCCAGAACGCGAGATTAAATGTGGAAAATTTTACAAGTCCAGAACGCGAGATTAAATGTGGAAAATTTTACAAGTCCAGAACGCGAGATTAAATGTATAAAAATTTTACAAGTCCAGAACGCGAGATTAAATGCGGAAAATTTTACAAGTCCAGAACGCGAGATTAAATGTGAAAAATTTTACAAGTCCAGAACGCTACCATAAAGTTAACTAAGATTCAAAAGTCTAAAAGATATAAACCCCCCACCAACCCTTAAAAAAAAAAAAAAAAAAAAAAAAAAAAAAAAAAAAAAAAAAAAAAAAAAAAAAAAAATTTTTTTTTTTTTTTTTTTTTTTTTTTTTTTTTTTTTTTTTTTTTTTTTTTTTTTTTCGAGTTTTACACCCGAACGATTCGTCCGCAACTTTTACATTTTTTGTACAAGCTCGGCATTTCGTCCATCGCCCTGTCTTGTTTCAAAAAAGAAACGTATTCGGGAGTCTTGCAACACTGTCGGACGCGAGTACGTTTCGCCCATTCTTCGCATTCCGCGTCGGTGAATAACGGTTCCATTTTCGACGAGAACTGTTTCCTAACCAAGAAAGAATGATCCGAGTCTTCTTCTTGTGTTTGTTGTTGATCTATTATTGGTATTTTTACGCGTCCGGAAAAGGCGTACGCGTGGCGAAACCGTCTGTCGGATCCCCTTCCGACCCCCCGACTCGCCGATTCCGATTCGATTCGACGCAACCGAACCATTTTCGATTCTCGGTCGACGGAAACACGGTCTGGGAACACACGTTACCCGTCGACACATTTACGTTCCATCGAGACAAAATAGTTCAGATCGATCCTTGCCACGGACATCCGAACCGCGCTCTCGTTCCCGCAAAGGGAAAGGCTCTCTACGATTATTTGAAATCGAACACGGTCACGAAAAATATTTTGAATTTCAAGGAAAACAGCTCGTTCACCGTTCAGAAAGGCGACGTGTTTTATTTCAAGTGCTCGGGGGGCCACGTGGACAAACTCCAAATTTGTCCTTCGGGCACGTTACTCGCGTCGAATCGATGTCAAGCCATCGATTCGTGTACGGGAAAAAGAGACGGAACCGTGCTTCCCGATCGCATTTCGTCTCGTTACATTTTGTGCAAGGGCGGAAAGGAAACGATCAAAAAATGCCCCCCCAAGACCATTTTCCGTCACGATCGATGCGAATCGATGGACGATCTGAGTCATTACTGTCGATACTTTTCGGCGCCTATTCTGTTGGACGACGAGACGAGACTCGAATGTCGAAACGGAAAACCGTTCTACATCACGTGCAAATCCGGAACAAAGTTCATCGACAAAGATTATTGCGAACCCGCGGATTGCATCGGATTGCCCGACGAAACTAAACTGCCCCTTCCCGAACGGAAAACGAATCCGTTTAAATTTTCACCCGGTTACATGACTTGTCGAAAAAACAAAATTCACGAAATCGTAGAATGTCCGCAAAACTGGGACGACGGTCTGAGCAAAGGCGAAAACTTGTTGTCGCTACCCATGGTTTTCGACCCCGAAAGCAACCAGTGCTCCGTTCCCGCGTTTTGCGAAAACGTTTTCTCGGACGACCCGGACGTGATCGTACCCGTTTACGAATTTACCAGACGCGTCAAGAATTGGAATCTGTCCGAGCTTTTAGATCGCTCTGTGGGTTTCGCGTGCGAAAATAAAACTCGAAAGCGCAAGCTTCTGTCGCCGGGCGAGCGAATTTCCAAACGATTCAAAGCCGAATCCGCATGCGGACCTCAGGCGCCCGAAAAATTACCGATATACTACGATTCCGGACATTTTTACGACTGCGCGCTGAGCAGAATCGAAACTTGCCCCCCGCAGACATTTTTCAACGGTTCCGCTTGCGTCCCGGAACCTGCCGACGCCTTTAAATTCAACGATTTGCCGCTCTTCCGATTCGACTCTTTGAATTTCGAATCTTGGATCCAACCGTGGGATTATTCGAAAGCGACCGTACCTTCCTGTCGAGATCCCGAATCGACGTTGATCGAATTGTACAACATTTGCTCCCATCCCGATTGTTCGAAATACGCGTTCGTGTCTCAGATTCCAGACATGGCCGTCCTGTTACCTCGCGAACACCGCGCCAAATGCAAATTTTACGAAACGGAAAAGCTGCTGAAGAAGGAACCCGTGGATTTCGACTATCATTTTTGGACTCAAAAGGTATCGAACGGCGAAACGGAAAAACCTTGTCGTGTGGGTCAGAAACTACAAACTGGGAATTTCGTCTGGGACAGCACGGTGTACGCCACTTGCAACGCGGAACGACCGTTCGTTTTCTGTCCGTCCGTACACAGCCGGCGCATCGTTTCGGTACCCGGCGAATACTTTGCCTGCGATCCCCCGCATTCGAAATCTTACGTTTTCGATCGAGCGGACTGGACCCCTTTCGAAACGAACGAAATCAAACGCATTTCACCAGTGTATTGGAACGACGACAAAGACCAACACATTCGAAGAACCAAGGCCAAACCGCAGGAAATTTTACCCATCGGCGGCGTGGACGTCAAAGTGGGAGAAAGGCTCAATTTGCTCGCCAGTCAAGCAGTCAGGTTAGAACCTCGGTTCAGAGTCACGTATCCGCCCAACGTGGCATTCGAATACGACGATCGAAACGACAGAAAAGCGCACACGTCTACGCCGAATCACGGATTTCTAGTCAGACTGAAAAATTTCACGGGCAAACCGTTGACTTTTGCCACGCACAGACCCGTTCCTTTCGTCGAATCGTTCGACCGCCAGCTGTACGTTTAAGCAAGTGTTTAAAATCATGGACGAACGTTCATTGGCCAACGGAGTTTTATTTTATTCTAGTCTTTACGTAAATTGCGTTCTTTTGGCGATCGGCGTGTCGACCGGTCGTTGGATCTTCATGCTTTTGATCCTGTTGACCGTCGGATTGACAGCCTACATGATGTACGTGGCCTCGCACAACGCCGATCATCTCAAAAACGTAGGTGGCTGGGCGGAAATCAATTTCTCTAAATATCTCAAACAACTGAAGCAGCTGTTTTAACCAGAAACGCTCGAACCTCTCTTTCTACCGCGTCCGGAGACGCGTCTTTCACCACGAAAACGTTCGATCGACCCGTCAACAAATTGGACGCGTAAGAGTCGTGCAAATTGCGTAAATAATCCAGAGATATCAAACTGTCTACCGGGGATCGATTTCGAATTCGGTCGAAAGCGTCGATCGGATCCACGTCCAGATAAACGAAAAAATCCACCTCGAAACCCAGCGTCCGATAGAGTTTGTCGTACGTGCGAAGAGTTTCGTCGTCCAGTATCAACGGTGCGAAAACATTCCGAGAAGTCCACGGACAGCGTTCCACGAGAATCAAACCGTCCGTGTTCCAGAAAGATTGTTTTTGATTGAATTGAGACAGCAAAACTTGAAACTGAAAAGCCGGTCCGTAGCGCGTTAAATTTTTATACAGAAACGGAAGTAGAGTCCATTCCTCGACGGGCTCGGGAAAACATGCGTAACTGTCGGCGAGTCGTTTTATCAGAGTAGATTTACCGGCTCCGATCAAGCCGTCGATGCATACGATGAAAGGAGACATGATTCGATGTGTCGAAAATTCGCAGACGGATCATATAAAAGGTTGCATCTAAAAAAAAAAAAAAAAAAAAAAAAAAAAAAAAAAAAAAAAAAAAAAAAAAAAAAAAATTTTTTTTTTTTTTTTTTTTTTTTTTTTTTTTTTTTTTTTTTTTTTTTTTTTTTATGAAATCCATCCACGTTTATTTTTTACTTGTTCGTCGATTAAATATTCACGCCATTCGTTCGGTTGAATATTATGATATAATGTTTTCCAAGTTATGTTAGCGTACATTCGATATAATCTATGATTCCAACATACAAATAACATATACATCCACAAAATAATAAACATTATCTTGTCTTTCGAGATGCGTATTAAATAAAGTATGTCGACTGGTAAATCAGTTTCAACTAACGGAAACACGAGTAGGCGCAGGAAGCGCGATTCTTCTTTGTTGCAACCCTTGAATAAAAATCCAAAGTTAACGGAATCAGAAAAATCGAATCTGATTGAAGGTGAGAAAAGGGACGCTAATGTTCCATCAACCGCAATGGATATTGAGGGAGAAGAATCGAATAAAATCAACGAGGTACCTGGTAACCCGATAATTAATGAATTCGATGATAATTTCAACAACATTCCAGTTTTAAACGCAGAACGTGAAAACGCGGAAAATTTCAACAACGACTTGGAGCCCAAAAACACCCTACATGAAAAAGGAGACGAATCTAGCGAAAAACCTGCAGACGGATCTAGCGAAAAACCCGCAGTCGGATCTAGCGAAAAAGAAGGCGAATCCGAAAAACCCATGGACGTATCTAGCGAAAAAGGAGACGAATCTAGCGAAAAACCTGCGGACGGATCTAGCGAAAAACCCGCAGTCGGATCTAGCGAAAAAGAAGGCGAATCCGAAAAACCCATGGACGTATCTAGCGAAAAACCTGCGGACGGATCTAGCGAAAAACCCGCAGTCGGATCTAGCGAAAAAGAAGGCGAATCCGAAAAACCCATGGACGTATCTAGGGAAAAAGGAGACGAATCTAGCGAAAAACCTGCAGACGGATCTAGCGAAAAACCTGCAGACGGATCCAGCGAAAAAGAAGACGAATCTAGCGAAAAGGGAGACGAATCTGGCGAAAAAGGAAACGAATCCGATAAACCCGCGGACGTATCTAGCGAAAAGGGAGACGAATCCGACAAACCCAAGGATGAATCTTCATCCAGTGAAACAGAGGAGGGAAATGATGAATCGGATACATATTTAAATGAATATTTTGAGATGTATCTCAATAAAGGCTATGCTACTCAAAACGAGGGTAGAGTAGAATATTATGCAAAGAACCGCGATAAAGATGAAACATATTTTACAGGTCCAGCTGGAGAAACAATATATGCAACTAAAATAATACAAGTCGGTGATTGGAATCAAACAGTTGAATATCCGACGCGAAATAAAGATGGTGAATTTGAATATATTTACCAACACGGGGTTCCAAGGTACCCTGAAAATAAAAATACAGGTGAATTAGTCTTTCCTAGAGATCCAGAAACAAATGAGGAAATTTATCTCCCGAATGCAGACGGAAAAATAAACGATTATCCCTCAAACACATTCGGTCGCCAATTTTATCGTAAGGATGCGGATGGTAATGAAGTTCCTCTGCCCAACAAGACATATGCAAAATTTGGTGGAAAACAAATTTATCCAAAACGAAGTAACAAAGATGAATATTATCTAACAAGAGACGATAATAAAACTGAATACGGAGCCTACATGACTGTAAATGGGGAACAAATCCAATACTATGCTCAAAAGAAAAACGGGGATGAAATTTATCCTCGAATGTGGTTGTAAAAAAAAAAAAAAAAAAAAAAAAAAAAAAAAAAAAAAAAAAAAAAAAAAAAAAAAAAAATTTTTTTTTTTTTTTATTTTTTTTTTTTTTTTTTTTTTTTTTTTTTTTTTTTTTTTTTTTTTTTTACTAGATGGTAATGATGAAATTTTTTTCGAAAAGATTTCTTTGAAAATTTTTTTACAAGTCCAGACTGCGAGATCAACACTAAAAATTTTTACAAGTCCAGACTGCGAGATCAACACTGAAAATTTTTACAAGTCCAGACTGCGGGATCAACACTGAAAATTTTTACAAGTCCAGACTGCGAGATCAAAACTGAAAATTTTTACAAGTCCAGACTGCGAGATCAACACTGAAAATTTTTACAAGTCCAGACTGCGAGATCAAAACTGAAAATTTTTACAAGTCCAGACTGCGAGATCAAAACTGAAAATTTTTACAAGTCCAGACTGCGAGGCAAAACTGAAAAAAATTACAAGTCCAGACTGCGAGATCAAAACTGAAAATTTTTACAAGTCCAGACTGCGAGGCAAAACTGAAAAAAATTACAAGTCCAGACTGCGAGATCAAAACTGAAAAAAATTACAAGTCCAGAGCGCGAGGCAAAAATTCTCCTTTCAACTCCTTTCCCTCCAAAATTCAACTCCTTTGGCACCGACGATCAAATGAACGAATGTGGCTAGCACACCTGTATTTATACCCCGGGATTGCGTAACCTTCCAGAGATATTGCGTCAGAAAACTTGAACTTGATTCTCAAAACGCGTAAAAAAAAAAAAAAAAAAAAAAAAAAAAAAAAAAAAAAAAAAAAAAAAAAAAAAAAAAAAAAATTTTTTTTTTTTTTTTTTTTTTTTTTTTTTTTTTTTTTTTTTTTTTTTTTTTTTACAATTCATCTCCCGCTTTCGAATCTTCATCTCCTCCCGCTTTCAAATTTTCATCTTCAGTTTCCGAATTTTCATCTTCAGTTTCCCAATCTGATATTTTATACTCTTCAGCGAATAAAGTTGTCAAGTAACTTTCAGTATCTTTCATGCATTTTTTCAATAACACGTCCTTAGTCACCAGTTTTGTACTAATCCGTTTCTTTTCTCCGAGTATACTTTCCAAATCAAGATACACGTATTCCACCAAAATATCCAATAGTGTGTTGGTACGGATATTCGTACCCGTTATACTTTCTAATAATCCTAGTTTTGAAATTATCAGATCTCGCATTTCCTCTAAATTCGGTAACTTATTTTGTAAAATAGTCGCTTTTAGTTTAAAATATGATCGATACAATATGTAAAACATATTTTGAATCTCAAGAGGCGTAAAATCTGCATCCGGGCGAAATTTCTTGTCAGTTGCCCCTGCGTCATCGACATACTCTACCAATGTACGTTTTCTCCTTAGTTCTAAACTTTTTAATTTTTCTGCAAATTTTTCTGGTTTTAAATCTGGAGCAAATTTCAGTATTTTTAACCATTCGTTATAGAAAGAATTAATTTTTGATTCATCAACTTTGTGATCGTCTTGTCGGGAAGTGAAATGATTCTGAATTAAATCGTAATAAAATTGGAAATGATTTTCGATTGATGATTTGTCCGTTACAGAAAATAGGTCGAGTTTCAAAATTCCTAATTTCGTAATTAGACCGTCGAGAACAGAATCGATTCTGTAAACAATATTTTCAAGAGCTATGTTTTCAATACCGAAATACATCTTCAAATTTTGTACGAGTTCAGAGTTTTTATTACAGTTTTTAACGAATTCACTATTTATTATATCTGTATAAAAAGTTTTACGGTCGAAATATTTTTCAGGCTGAAAATATTTTAACAAACCCTTACATTGAGAATTTAAGGAATTATCTTTTATATCATAAGGACAGTTCTATTGGTCTTTTTATCCACTTTGAGTTTGCCACTTTCGAGTGCGGTTCCACTACTTTCGAGTGACGTGTTATTACCGCTTAATATTTTAAACATCCACTGTTTCAAGTCTCCCTCGAACGAATCTTTCAAACGTAAGGTTTTAACAAATAATATTAAATTTCTAATAAATATCGCCATCCATGCCGAATGTTGCATGATTTCGGGATTCAAATGCGTTGCGGTTTCTATTAAATCTGTTTGAAGACTTCTTAAAGAATCATCAAGATAGTCTGGATTTCTAAATGTTTGCGGATTATCAGAGATGAAATTTAAAGCAAAATTCCACAAACTCTTATATCTTCTTATAAATAAAATTTTCCACTCATTGTTATCATTAAATTCAATGTCCGAAGTCACGGCTACTATTTCTCCTAAAATAGCTTCATTCGCGTAAAGTTTATCGAGGGAAATCTTATTTATTAAAGTAAATTTTTCGAACCTCTTCGTGTCCTCCTTTAAATTTGCGTCCGTTTTAATTATTTCGTTATTCAAAAATTCGAGATACGCAAAAGCTTCCGTTACAGAGGGGAAAAGTTTTTTCGTGTTTTCTTCATAACCTGGAAGCGAATTCGAAAAATTAATGTACCAGTTTTCGTCAGTCAGGTATTTAGAGTCGAAAAGAATTACGATTCGTTTCAGACGGTCAAATACTTCGATGATTTTATCAAGGAAATTATCGACGTTTAAACCGTAACCCAGTTTCTTGACATCGTCTTCATATTTACGAAACTTCGTCAAAATTTCACCCAACTTAGCGATCAAGTCTTCGTCGTTTTTCAAATGAGCTAAATCTGCAATTTGGTTCAATTTGGCCAAATAATTCGGATTATTTTCCAGCATATTCATCAATTTATCTGCGAAATTATCCGGAGTCACATCCATGCGATCCGCTCTCTCTCCTAATACTTTGCATTGCTCTTCCACCTGTTTTAACGACTCGATTTGTTTTTCAAATTCTTGGATGAAAGATTTTCCCCAACTAACCGTACCTTTATATTTTTCACGCAAATATTCGATGATTTCGTCTTCTTCACTATTACGTTTAGAATTTTGATCCGTGTTAATTTTTCCATCTGTTTGATAATCCTGCGAATGCATTTGAAAATCTAAAGCGTTTTCCGTCTGAGAAGCAACATTTCCCCGTTTTCCTATTTTTTCCTCGTTATCAATTTCACGTGCTTTGTACTTTTCCGAGTCCTCTTGCAATTTACCTTTTTCCTTTTCCAGAGTTTGTATTTGAATCAGGTACTCGTTTTTAAGTGTTTTGCACTGCTCTAAATCTATTTGTAAATTCTGAAATTTTTCGTTTTCAATTTTCAGATTTTCTATTTCGCTCACGTG
Organism: Maratus speciosus; assembly: GCA_963932465.1. Lineage (NCBI taxonomy): Eukaryota > Metazoa > Arthropoda > Arachnida > Araneae > Salticidae > Maratus > Maratus speciosus. The sequence goes on along the minus strand of CAWVRF010000991.1, from coordinate 5,997 downwards.
AGATCGTTCACGCTTCTCACACTCGTTCGACCGATGCTCCAAATCTTTCAAATTATCTGCTAAACCTGAATTTTGTTGTTTAAGCTTTTCAATTAATTGTTTTTCATGTTTTATATTCTCTTTTAACTCCTCTATTTGTTCCGATAATAATTCGTTGTCTTTCATCAACGACTTATTTTTTTGGTCGTCCGTTAGAGTTTGTAATTCTTCCAGACGTTTTATTTTTTTCTCGTACTCGCTTTCACGTTCTCTGCACTCTTCTAAATCCGCTTGCGAGTTACCGTATTTCTCGTTTTCAATTTTCAGAATTTCTATTTCTTCCTGCTGTTTTTCTACACGTGTACTATGCTCCTTCGACCGACGTTCCGATTTCTCCAACCGCTTTTGTAAGTCTGAATTTCGTTGTCTGAAAGCTTCGTTTAAAGATTGTTGGCGTTTTATTCCCTCCTCTAAATTATTTATCTGTGCCGATAATTTTTCGACGGTCTCGTTCGAAACTCGCAAACGTCCGAGAGTTTCGTCCGTTTGCGAATGATCCATCTGGCTAGTTTGGGGATCGGCAGGAACCAACGGTGCAGGCATCGGAATCGCAGGGGCGGAGAATTCATACGGAGCGATGGGTTGCGACGTTTCGTGTGAAAGCGGAATAGCGGGAGCAGGTTGACCGAACGCTCCGATCGAACTGAAATCTGGCATTGGAATAACCGAAAAAGCGGGTTGCTGCGGAAAATGTTTCGTGCGATGTTTCGAACTCATTGCGTATTTTCTACGTGTTCCGGAGTCGTTTGTTTGAAGCACGTACTTTTGTGTCGAACTCTGAACCAGTTCATTTTCTCGCTTGCATTTGTCGAGTTGTTGTTTCAAATCATTTATTTGTTTTTCGTACTCTTTTGAAAGATTATTTTTCTCGCTTTCAAGAGTATTCAACACTCCGTGCAATTGATCATTTTTGTTCTGAATGGAAAACAATTCTTGGTCCATTTTATTCAGTCGATCGGTCAAGGTGTTCTTTTCTCGATCGCATTCGTGTAACCGATCGGTCAAAGTGTTCTTTTCTCGATCGCATTCGTGTAACCGATCGGTCAAAGAACGTTTTTCTTCGCTGCACTCGTTCAATTGTTGCGATAAAAGAGTCGGATCGCCAGACTGCGCGGAAGCGTCTCGGTTCGTTTCGTAGTCGAGATCGTTCGGCAACCGGTTGAGTTTGAGCAAAAAATCTAAAAAACTCTTACTTTCGAAAAAGAGAGTGGCGTTTTTATCGATCAGAGGTCGACTCAAATCGTACGCTTGAATCAAATCCTTTCTCAACTCGCGATTCAACGTATTTACGGTATTCAGAGCCAAAGAATCTTCGGGATCCCTTTTAAATTTGATCAAGGCTTCGACCAACGCTTTAAAGACCATCTTGTTTCAATTCCCCGAAGAGTATTTTGGCCACTACCGTCAGATCCTCGAGAATCGACTCGTATTTATCGGCAGTTTGTATTCGCAGCCACGAAACGACTTGCGCGAGCCGTGCTTTTTTCGAACGTAGATCGTACGCGTAAAACGGCAAACCGTAGTCTTTCCACGTTTTCCGATCCTTGTACAGCGGCATCCAAGTGTCGCATACGACGGAACGGGTGTCGAGATACGATCGATTCGTTCGTTTCACTACCATGGGGGACACGTATTCCAACCGACGAAATTCGTCTTTGGAAAACGCGCAGAGTATTCCCACTGGCTCGGAATCCGTGAGGAAAATCTCGCATTCGTAGAAATCCGAATCGTGCACCTTCTCGGGGGAATTTTCCGATCGTTTCAAAATTTTGAATATCTCTCGCCCCGTGGATTCGGAAGGCAGAGCTTTGGTGACGGGGAAAAAAGATTCGCGACAGAGGTGGAAAGCGAACGGACTCCAGCGATTGAAGCGGTTCAATTTCCCGCAAGGCCTCTTGAAGAACCGAAGCCTGGCCGCTTCGTCCAGAGTCAGGAGACGTTTGTTTTTCTTCGCTTCGACGATGGTGACCAGACAATGAAAGGCCGCTTCCCTTCGACACCGTTTCGTGATTTTATCGAAAGGATTCCACGTGGCCACCACGTAAAGCGTCGAATTCGTAAAATGACTGTAAACGATTTTACTCGGTGGAAACAAGGCTCGCAGTAAAGTGTTGACTGATTCGTCGGTCACTTTTATACCTTTTTCGTAGTCGTTTCCCACGCTGAAAAACAAAACGGATGGATTTTTGTCGAAACGGATCGGGGGACACGGGCCGCGAAGAACGACGATGCTGTTATCTGGAGGTTCTATAGGGGTAACGTTTAACCCCATACATCGGTAGGACGTAATGGGCCGTTTGAAACGCACGGCGATGAAATGTTGTCGTCTGAACTTGTTCCCGCAGACGTCGATAAATTTATCGTATTCAATCCGAGGCTCCATCGTAAACTTGATTAAAAAAAAAAAAAAAAAAAAAAAAAAAAAAAAAAAAAAAAAAAAAAATTTTTTTTTTTTTTTTTTTTTTTTTTTTTTTTTTTAACTATAGGGTAATGATGAAATTTTTTTCGAAAATATTTCTTTGAAAATTTTTACAAGTCCAGACTGTGAGGCAAAACTGAAAATTTTTACAAGTCCAGACTGCGAGGCAAAACTGAAAAAAATTACAAGTCCAGACTGCGAGATCAAAACTGAAAATTTTTACAAGTCCAGACTGCGAGATCAAAACTGAAAAAAATTACAAGTCCAGACTGCGAGATCAAAACTGAAAAAAATTACAAGTCCAGAGCGCGAGGCAAAAACTTCAAAGTACGATTAAAGGAATAATCAGAAATCGACTTACCCACGAGTCCATCTTCCGTCCAGCAGAACTTCTGGTAGCAACTCCTTTGGCACCGACGATCAAATGAACGAATGTGGCTCGCACACCTGTATTTATACCCCGGGATTGCGTAACCTTCCAAGGATATTGCGTCAGAAAACTTGACTCGATTCTCAAAACGCGTAAAAAAAAAAAAAAAAAAAAAAAAAAAAAAAAAAAAAAAAAAAAATTTTTTTTTTTTTTTTTTTTTTTTTTTTTTTTTTTTTTTTTTTTTTTTTTTTTTTTTTTTTTTTTTTACATTATAGGATTGAGATATTTTATACACTTTCTTTTATACACTTTCTCGGATAAATATCTGGAAAATTTTACAAGTGCAGAACGCGAGATTAAATGTGAAAAATTTTACAAGTCCAGAACGCGAGATTAAATGTGAAAAATTTTACAAGTCCAGAACGCGAGATTAAATGTGAAAAATTTTACAAGTCCAGAACGCGAGATTAAATGTGAAAAATTTTACAAGTCCAGAACGCGAGATTAAATGTGAAAAATTTTACAAGTCCAGAACGCGAGATTAAATGTGTAAAATTTTACAAGTCCAGAACGCGAGATTAAATGTGGAAAATTTTACAAGTCCAGAACGCTACGATAAATTTAACTAAGATTCAAAAGTCTAAAAGATATAAATCTCCAACCCTAAAAAAAAAAAAAAAAAAAAAAAAAAAAAAAAAAAAAAAAAAAAAAAAAAAAAAAAAAAAAAAAAAAAAATTTTTTTTTTTTTTTTTTTTTTTTTTTTTTTTTTTTTTTTTTTTTTTTTTTAGCTAATATTTTTAGCTTCCACTTTTTAGTTTTTGTTTTGTCAACTTTTTCTGAAATCCTAAGAAATTTTCTTCAACTTCTTTTTTTACTTCATCGCAAATTACCGACGTCATATCCTTTAACGAGTCTCGTATCATCTCTTTTTTTATTTCTTCTGGGTAATCACCAAATTTGGAATAAGCTGAAAAGAATCTATTATAGTTTATGTAGGATTTAATTTTATTCTTGTTTAACAATGGAACTTTTTTTACGCGAAATTCTTCTCTTACCAGCTTGAAAATATCTCTCGATTTAGATAATTGATTTTCATCCTTTTTTAGTACAAACCCTTCTACAAACTTTTCAGAAAATTGACTTTGATACTTTTCCACTATAATATACAAATCGTCAATAGTCTTGTAATTTATATTTAAAATGGGTACGCAAGGTAACTCAACTTTTTTAAATATCTGAATAGCATCACTGTAATTTACATATGTATTTTTATCCACATTGTAAAGATCAAAGGCTCTGAAAAATACTTCTTTACTACCGAACACAGCTACAGATTCAGAATCATAATAGTTCATCATAGGAAACGTTTTACCAAATATTTCTCCGTAGATTAGGAAATTATAGTCTAAGATACTTTTGATCTTTTCCACAATTTGGGTTAACGGTTCTATGATTTCTTGTAAACCAAATTGATTAAAATTTTTTTCGACTATTTTAGTCCTTGTCTGAAGTCGAAGTAAATTTTCAATATAACCGATTGCAAAATTAGAACCATGAATCTTTTCAGTCACAATAGATTCACCGGAAAACGGTTCACTCTCAATGAGATGGTATTTATAAAACCTATTCTGTTTAGCCATTATCATGTATTAAGAAATTGTATCTTGATTTATTGAACATGTTACATTTACATATGTTAAAAAAAAAAAAAAAAAAAAAAAAAAAAAAAAAAAAAAAAAAAAAAAAAAATATTTTTTTTTTTTTTTTTTTTTTTTTTTTTTTTTTTTTTTTTTTTTTTTTTTTTTTACAAACAAAACTTTAGTTTGAAAAAATGTCGGAGAAAAAATAAACTAATTTAAAACAAGCTATTCAATTACAAAAACGCCGTGATTTTTTCAGATACTTGTTGTCTGCAAACGGGGCACCGGTCGTCGATTCGGAGCGAACATTCTTCGCAGCACACGAAATGCTTGCATGTCAGGAACATCACGTTTCTCGACTTCTGGAAACAGACTACGCAAGTCGTCGAGTCTTCTTTTACGTCGACCCGGTAGTTCAAATTCTTTTCTCGAAGAATCAGTTTTTGAAATTCTGCTTCGGACATCCCGACTTTCGAACTTTCGAGCTCTAGACCCTTTCGCCCCGTCGCGACCATTTCGTGCGGCTCGATCTCGAGCAAGGCGATTCGGCAGCGCGGATTCTTTTGGAAATGTTCCAGACGGGGCACGTCGTCTTTTTCAAAGTTTCCCAGCGTGACGCCGCACCAGTAACAAGTCACCGTGTCCGCCACGTTTCTGTAATAAAAACCGCATCTGGCGAGTTCGCTTTTCCCGATCCACGCTTCGTGGGGCCATTCGGAGCCGAAGGTCGCGTGGCGTTTTCGGAAATTTTCCATCTCGGGACGCATCGGAACGCAGATCGCGTCCGTTCGAGCCACGGGTACGTTTTCGCAATCCCTCGCGATGCGGGACTTTAATAAGTCCGTAGATTTTTCCGAAAAGGGACACGACGCGTGGTTCCTTTCGATCTCGAGCCGATCTTCTCGAAACGCGTACTTCGACGCGAGAAAAGGGCAGAAAGCGCAGCGGACGGTTTGATCCCGATTCCTGTAGTACAGACCTTTTCGAGCCGCGCGCTCTCGATCCCGAGGCCGTTCGAGCGGCGAGTTTCGATGGTAAAAACTCTGCAGGCGAACCAATTCCAACCGAGGATCGTTCCGAACGAAAATGTGCAGCGGATGGTCGAGAAGAGAAACGTTGCGATAGACCGGATCGTCCGTGATACCCATCGCGTGGGGACATCGGGGATATTTTCGAACGTGCACGTAGCACGGTCGGTCGAAAAAAAGTTTCGACTCGGAAGAATCGTAGTGGAACGAAAAAGCGAACGGGCAGAAAGCGCAGCGGATGGTGTGGACCGTATCGTCGCAATACAGACCGTTTTCGGCAAATTCCGCCGGAGAACCGGTAAACTGTAAATCTCTGAGCCTGTTCCTGGTAAACTTGTTCCTGGTAAAACTCTTCAGACGTTTGTATTCCGAGTTCATGGTGGATCTGAGGGAAAGCTTGATTGGAAACGATTAAGAATAAAACGTTCAACTACAACAACAAAAAAAAAAAAAAAAAAAAAAAAAAAAAAAAAAAAAAAAAAAAAAAAAAAAAAAAAAAAA